>JANHFX010016217.1:0-23000 GCA_027560015.1 Chloroceryle amazona
TCCTTTCCTTTCCTTTCCTTTCCTTTCCTTTCCTTTCCTTTCCTTTCCTTTCCTTTCCTTTCCTTTCCTTTCCTTAATCTTCAGTCACTTCTCAGGAAAAATTTCGACCAGGAGGTACACTCCACCTGTACTCACAGAGCAAGGGATTCAGATGCTCTGTAGTCTTAACCTGATTTGGTGGAATCACTCTCTTTCACCCTCTCTTTATATACTCACTTTATTTCACCTGCACTTCATTGGTGAGATTCTTTGTATGGATCTGTAACACCTGCAGAACTGGACTACAGTGTATTTATCTTTTTTAGGCTCCACAATCTTACACAATCTTTACCCAGGGTAAACTAGGATTATAGTTCATTCTTTTGGGACATGTGGCAACAGAAACAAACAGAAATATGACCTTTGAAGGGTTCTAAACTCCAGCTGTATCTTACATCAGCTTGCCTTAATTGACTCAAGAAACATACAAACACATAAAAATATGGCAGTTGCCCACATTATCAATTAAATTTCCTAACCCTTCTGAAGTAATCCTTGAATCTGAATCAACGGCAAGTTAAGGTCTGTCTCTTTCACACAGCTTCCCCTGTAAGTTAAGCAGTATCTGCGGCCTCTGCTTTCTCTTCTGTCCTCTCTGCTTTTACAACTTTCTTCCATTTTCTCCACAGTCCCCCAAAACAGAATCTCTATTACAAAAGCATTTCCCACTTTGGTCTTCACTTGCAACTTGCACACATCTCTTTCCCTAATTGGTTTGCAGTCAGATCAGCTGAACAAACTCATTTTGTGGCCAGAACATTCCTAGAGCCATGTGAACTGTGGGGACATGGGGCCTGAGCTGAGACAAGGCAACTCTTCCTCTTTCTGCATGGCTGGCTTCAGCTTAAATCAAACAGCAAAAAATGAAGAGGCGGTGTACGATTCTGCTTCCCAGTATATGCCTGAATGTCTTCACTATAGAGTTGTATACAGTGTCAATAACAGTTGCTATTGAGAAGAAAAGATAAACACGTATCACACTTTTTTTCTGGTTTTCCCTTTTCACTTTTGTACATTTGAAAATTCAATTGCATGATGTTAGCAAACATCAAATTGGCACAGCTCTGATTGGTGCACATTTAAAAGAACTGTTAGGTGCCTACAGTCTCAGACCTCAATAAACATTTCAAAGGATAGAGCTGAAGTCAACATTTGCTAACAATCACCATGTCTAATATATGATATCATTATTGTAGGGAAAAAGAAGGGCAGGTCCCTGGTACTGCTGTGATAACTGATGACAAGTGCTGACATTTCTACAGATACCAAAACAAGACCTGACCCTGCAGTGTCACCATGAGTATCATTAGTCACCTGCTCAAACTCACTAAAATCAAATGGGATTGCTCCCTCATGACTGCAGATTTCAGGATCAATTCCTTAGTGGGAAAAGAATCTCTTGAAATAAGATCCTGCTCCACTCATGTTAATGGGCATATTCAATTGTAGCATGACAGAGCTTGTAGTATAAACGTGAGGTCTGTAATTTTAAGGCACTAAACTGTTATTAAGCTAAGTATCTAAAGTATTTTAATTTACAACTTCAAAGAATACCTAGTCGGGAAGTTGGCATTCTTGTCATTAATTAAAATACAGTTGATGAACAAAGCACAGTCCATGAAACCATACAGCTGAAAATCCAGGAGCTGTGACCCAGGACTCCAGTACAGTGGAGTTAGAGGCAACAAAAAAAACAATAAAGCCACATCTTTCAACCTGACTTATTCTTTAAGGTATCAATTTCTTTGGGTTTTAAGGGATATAAATAATGGAAAAGTCCTTCATAGAAGTACACAGACTACAAGTAGAGGACCTTACCAGTTGATTCTATAATTCTATTAAACTTTCTGATGTAAATATATATTACCTGATCTGTGGATATAATGTGGATTGCATAAATTTGAATTAAGTGACTTTTAAGAACATTGATTATTGATCTGATAAACTATAATGGTAAGCCACTGGGAACTATTGTGTAAATAACCATTCTAAAAAATTTCTTATGTCATAAAAATTCTTATGAAAAGTACTTATGGTACTTTACATGCTGAGTAACCACTTTTCAACATTAACTGCCTCAGCCAAAAATACATTTTTAAATTAAGCAGTTTTTAATTTATATATGATTTTAAAAGAAAGCTTTTAAACCACTCAGCATATACTTTTTTGTACTTGTGTAATTTTAAAATGCCCAAGCCAATGTTTTGGGTTTTTTTTTTGTTTTTTTTTTTTTAAATCCTGAGAATGAAGATAATAGTTATAATAGGTGATCAAGTGGCACCAGGCTTTTCGGTGGCTCTTTGTGACCATACAGCTTTTATGACAATACCTACTGGCAAATATGCATAGGTCCAAAGAAGAGCCTTTCATCTCAGATCTCATTAACAGCTTCCTTTGAGAATTTGTTTATGTCAGTTGATTTCCAGCAAAGAAGGAGATACCAGTTATCTATGTTTGAATCTAGAAAGGTCTTGTTGAACAGACTTTATGCTATGTAGTAATGGAAGTAGAGGAGTTCTCTCCTAACACAAGTATCCTGCCATGTCCCACTAAGAGAAAAAGAAAAGCAAACAAACCAGCAACAGAGTAGGTGGAGTTGTTTGGGATGAAAGGCACCAACACAGAAGGGTCTGCATGTACTGGAGTCATTAAAGGCAAGGTGAATGGGGAGCAAGTGAGAGTACATACAAATGATGCTAAAACAAAGTAGCTACGTTCAAGGAAGCAGACATGCAATGAGGAAGAATGATGCTCACAGCTGGAATGCTGTGGATCAGGAGTGGAGCCCACAGAGGAAAAAATAGAGGTAAAAGGGCAATGCAGATACCACCCACACAAATTTCTCCCACTGGTGAATTTCCTGGAACAGCAATACACTGCAAGAGGGATATCAGCTCCCTGTGACAGAGCCATTTTGTTGCAGTGACTCACCCAAACAGACTAACTGATATTCCAGAAAGTATTTGCTGTACCAGCAACATAAAATCAAACATCAGAGAACGTGATAGGGAAGGTATTTTAGAAAAGATCCAGATGTGCAACGAAACCCAAACAAACATACATAGAAATGATCACAAGGGATATTTTCTCTGTGTGTTCTGAATACTGTTACAGCTGCATGGACTCATGTGCCTTCCACAGCACCACACCTTGTGAGAGTACAGACTGTGCCCAGGGCTACCTCATGCTGCAGTGGGGACCTCTGTCCTTTGAGAGCCGGATGCTCTTACACTTGTGTATTTGTGCAGAGTTGTAATGTACCTACTCCTCCCTGCAGTGGCATTGTATGAAGTTCTTTTACAATGAGTCTTTGCACCACAGCATTGCAGGACTCACACTGAGGATGGCTCCAAGACAGAGCTTAGAAGATACAGGAAAGATCCCTGGGAACTGGAAGTGACCCCAGCTTTATGCACGTTCTTCCTTGTCTTTACTTATAACTGAATTGACACACTTAGCTAGCACAAACAAGAATGACAGGGAAGGATAATTGTACTGTAAATGCACTGCACATCACTGTAGGGAGAAGCTTCATCGGGATAACAAACTACACTTTATGCAAAGCTGTTTGTTGCAGGGGCCATCATGTACAGACTTAAAAGCAAAGTCAAGCAGAAGCAGCAATGTCTTAACTGTCTGGTTTTATTCCTGTTTCATCAACAGGCATTTATTGTTGCTTCTGTCTGTGATGCCACCCATTGCCAGACAGGACATTTTCTGCATAGAGCCAAAAGACATATATTTGCAAAGAGCATATTCTTCAGAGTAGCTTAATATTTCTTTTGTAATGCACCTCTCACTAGACTTTATTTTTAATCTCTGGTGTAATGGGAACGTGCCAAACAGCATGTGTACCTTTCAGAGATAACCTGGAGTCAAGGTGCCTCACAGAGAGTCGCCAGCACAAGCAACGTGAACTTCAGCCTCACATGGCCTGTTCCAATTTGCCCACGCTAAGGCCCCGTGTTCCCACAACAGATGCCAGTGCCTTGTGTTTGCTGGCTACACATATACTCTCAAGAAGTATTTAGGTATGCAGTTACATACATATTTGCTTCTGCTCAGCTGCTGGTTTGGGGATTTCTTTGTGAAAGAATGGAAATTCCACTTGTAATTTTGGAGGGAGTTTAAAGTTCGGACAATATCTCCCAATGTGCAACACCATGGTGTTTCAAACTCTCAGAGTAATAAAACTTTGAGAATGTGACTGATTAAACAGAGTTGAACATGTCAGAAACGTCTCTGTAGATATTCGGGAAAAAAGATAAATGTTTTATCTGTCTTTACTACATCTCTGTCCTTTGTGTGCTTAATTTCCCTGAATGTTATAGAAAGAAGTTCCCTAACAGCTTTGCAAGACCAGAAATTATTATTTTTAATGCTTTTTTTCAAAAAATTTAGAAAGTATAAAAGATTAGTAAAGTGAACCTGGTTTTATACATTAAGCAAGATTCAAGAGTTACATATATCCACTCAGGAAGCAAAAAACAGACCCCTGACTTACCTGTCCAGAAAATTTAAATGCCACACACTCATGACAGATGTCTTGAGAACAATCTAACTGCCAATACTTATTTGCATCAACTGAACACATTCCTGAACACTTCAAGTTGGGAATAATGTTCTTTAAAAGTGCTTGGATCACTGGAATAACAGCTCCTGTTTGTCAAAAAAATTGATTCCTTATGAATTTTATAGTCATCTGTCATAACACCATAACTTTTTTTTTCTTTTTAATAATTGGTCAGGAATATTATTCAATATTGGTTTTGAATGTCTGATAGATAAAGGGTCCTGTACAGTAAAGAGCATGTCTGATGACAGCAGGAGTTCATGAGCAACCTAGAGAAAGGTCATCTTGGTGTCAAAGGCTGCAAGAAATGTCACATGCTTTCTCTTAATTAATGCAGGCTAGGAGAGAATCCTCAGGCTGGACCCAAGATCAGAAGGAGGAAACTGACATTGTTGTACCAATTATCTCTGCTTATTTGAGCGTCTCTCTGTTTGTGATTACCCCAATTTAACCAAACATGTAATTTCTAGGTTGCATCACTTTATCTTAAGTGAATCCACTTGGATGAGTGTTCATTCCATATTTAAATAGAGATAGACACATCTTTGCCAGGTGCTGAGTTTGCTCAACTCCTACTGAAATTAGCAGGGGCTCAGCATTTTACAAGAATCACTTATCAGAGTCCAGAATTGGGTTCTTTATGTGTCTTATACATCAAACCAAAATCTGTGCTCCTCTAATGTCCATTTGCACTGTAATCCATATTTCTTTTAATTCATTTATTAACAAGCAGACATCCACTTGGTGTTTTTCCTAAACAAATGTTAGTGGCTGTCACTACTAGATACTTAGGCAAATTGAATGTATTCCTATTCCCTTTTGCACCATAGCAATATTATTCAGTGTACTTTAGCTTTCAGCTTTTCCTTATGTACAGAATATTTATGGTCCATTTTTGAGTTGTCATCCAAGCACTTGGGGTCATTTTCTTATTAAACGGTACAATATTAAAGCAATGGGGCACAGCAGGTGATGTGTTTCTGGCTATTTTGTCATGCCTCAGGCTGAGTTGCCATCTTCCACCCAAAATAATGTTATACTGAATATTAGTACAAGAAAAAAAAAAACAAATCAAACCAAACCAATAAAAATGGATAATTTAAAAAAAAAATAAATTGTTGCACTGTAAGTTCTAAACTTACATGGAGACATTTTTCATGTGGGAGCTCTTCAGAGAGAGAAAGTGATTGATTTTTATAAAAGTTGGCATGCATGACCAAGGGCAGATGGTGTATAAATTTGGGCTTCAGTCTTACATTCTGCTTTGTGTAGGTGGACCACTGAACTGCTGTGACTGAGAAAAAAAGAATACAACCGTGAACAGATGCAAGACTCCTGGGTACCATGATCAAGTTGTACGACTAGGACCCAAATTTGTATTGCAGTAAGAATTTTAAAGACACCTTTTGACAATACACTGAAGCATATAAGCTAGAATTTGTATGCTAGTATTTATATGCTGCTGATTGATTGTGCAAAATGTGTGAGATGTCACCTCTTAAGATACAATTTGTGCTGTTACAGATTGTGTGATAGATGCTTGCTCAAACACCCTGCTAAACATTAGGTCTCAGCCATCAACCCAACAAAGAAGATACAAAATGTCCTCCCTAGCTAAACATTGTGCTGATGACTTGAGGAACAACAGAAAGTTGAGGAAATAGAGATCTAGGCACTGTAGCAACACAGAGGACAATGTTCAGTTTCTATCAAAAGACAATTCACATGGCTCCCCATGTCAGATGGCTATTAGTGGATAGTGGATCTCATGTCTTCATTTTTACTGAATCCCCTGTTTTCTATCTTCTATCTTACAGTTGTTGTGTTCAGCTGATTTTCTATCACTGTGTAGATCTAATGCATTTGTTCAAAGTACAGTATTGTTTCATGTCTGATGACACTGAAAACATAGCGTGCTCCCAGAATATATGCCACCAAACTAATGAATCATGTGAGCCAAGTGCACACAATTTCTTTATCATTTTATTGTTCACTTACATACATAAAGCAAAGGCTGTCTTCATAGGATAACAAGCCTATACAGCTCCAGTTTGTTTAGCATTTTCCAAACTGGAAAGTGCCTGATATATCTTTTTCCCTAAGGGCCTTCAGGAAGGTGTGCAAGCATGAAGAAAGAGCACAAAGGGACAAATAGATGGGCAAAGCTCAAAGGAAAAATCCAGTGTGCCTACAGAGAGCAAATCAAAGAATATCAAAGAATTAATTTAGCAGTCTCAGGAAATGAGGAACAAGACATCATATACTAGAGATTACGGCTCTCACCATTTACTGGCTTTTTCTAACATTTGCAGTAACCATTCTACTATTCCAAACTGTAACAGTGAATATGTTTCTTTGACATCTAATTACTTTGGGATTATCATAGTGACTCTTTCACAGAAAATGAATTATCTCTTTAAGACTTAGGGATATCAGAAGCACACAAAATTATACAGCAATGTACGGTATCAATTTTTGAAGTGTTGTCTATACCTTGCAATTTTCTTCTTGTGCCGTGTGCGCAGACTTGCAAACAGCCTCAATCTGTATTTCAGTTTCACAGGATCCTTCAGCACTTCCAGAACTGTTGAGAACCTGGATCATGCCTGCCATCTGGAATGGTAGAAGAAGAAATCCCCATCATTTAGCTCAGAAATGAATGGGTCTTGACTGTTGGTACTGGTGCAGTTAGACTAGGTAACTGTACAGAGTGAAGGAAACACCTGGTGAAGACTCCATATATTCCTAGATGCTTCTTTGTTTTACCTGGCTTATGAATATTTACATGAACAGATTTTGGCTCACACTGGGAGACTGTCTGTCATATAAATATCTATGGTAACATAGCAACAAGGGGTTTTGTGCACAAACCTGGTTTTCAAACTAATTTTTCTTGATTTCTAAGATGATCAGTTCTGGTGGAAAAGAAAACCAAATTAAGTGGTTAGCTCATCTTTGAAACCTAAGCTCATTGTTTCTTGAACATTTTCAACAGTGGTTTTGCACAATAATTATTATATCTTAATTCTTTATTTACAGATGCCTTGAGGACATTTTATATTTGTCTTTATATTGAAACAGTATCATTGCTGAGATATTCTTCAGGTGGCCATTCTGTAGCATGCCTTTTCCTAGAATTTGTGTTTTAAAATTAATCATTAAACCCTTCTATCATACATTAAATAGGTGAGATAAAGTGTAAAAACAAGGGCTGTACCTGACACTTGAAAGTTGCCATTCCTGACAGCACTTCATCTTTTTCATACCCATATTGGCTTATATCCCAGCCCATCTATTCCTTAATGTAAGTGTTATAAATTGTTGTAAAGTGCCATAAAATATAATAAACATGAATCAATATTTCTTGGTTAAAAAACTTAGAAATGCTGATGAAGCTCAGGTTTATTATAGATGTCCTGAACTCACAATGTGCCTTTATTTTTTTTACCTTCATCATTTTTTCAGGTCTCAAGTTCATGCGTGTATTCACATTCATTCTTCACAAATCAAAGAGGCAGTGAAAATTAAAATTACTGATGCAGAGCTAATGAAGCATCTAAAATTTTGACCAGTTGTTTTAGTCAGGATATCCTGTATATATAGGGTTGTTATATTTGGTATGTATGACCCAATTCAAGCAAATTCCTCATGGATCTAGTGAATATTAAGCACGTGCATGGCACCAGAAAGTTTGGGGATTACTCAGATGCTTAAAGTTAAGCATATGTTTAAGTGCTTTGCTGAATCAGGGCTTTAATGAAGAAGCATGGCATAGCAGTGGTATTTGCCATAAAAATTCATCATTGCCATGGATCTCTGCTCATTAAAGAAGATGCTATAATTTGTGTTTAAAATATGAAAGAAATATGATGCCTGCATGGTGCATTAAATACCCAGGCTTACACATGCATTTAAATTCTTGCTATCTTTTTAAGGATATTGTTGTGAATTATGTTCTTGTAAATGCAAGGGCATCCTTCATAGTGAAGTGACAGTTTGTTTCCACATCCAGCTGATGCTCTTTACATATTATTAGTATTATTTATTCTCAGTCTGAAGCTAATGATGGATTTCTTTGTCCTCAGTTGTTTTAGTGGTTTCTCCACAGTAACCACCATGGACTCTGGTGTTTCAAGGGGCATTGCAAGAGTGTCCCCATAGCAGAGCCAACCCGTTCCCTTTCCTCAGCTGTGAAGGGAGGTGCTGCTGGGCAGCCCAGGCACAGCAGACACTTTGCTTCTGCCAGTGGGCCAGTCCAGGGGTACCCCAACCACCCCTGCTCCCACTGGTTTGCTGCTGCCCAGCTGGTAAAGGGCTACCACCCTGGCCTGATTCAGAGAGGCTGGTGTGCACCATGTTAGTGGGAGCTGCTTAAGCTGCCCCCACCATGAAACCTGCCTGGCTCTGACAAGTGGTATGGCCTCAGCCAGGGGAAACATCCCCTCTCTGTCCTGTTGATCATCACCTGGGGATTTAAGACCTGCTTTAGAGCTGGTCTGGCAGCTGAAAGGAGAGATGCTGCAACAAAACTAGGGCACTGGCTGGTAGCTGGTGAAAGGCTGCCTTGGGGATCCCAAGGCCAGGATATGGCCAGGCTGTTGTCAGCCCTGGTCACAGTCCCTGGACTGACCCAGCTCCAGTCAGGCGGAGTTGCAGGACAGGTCTGGTAGAGGAGGGAGGGAAGGCACCACACTGCCATTCAGCCCCACAGCCCCCACCACTCTGGACCTTTGCTGTTACCAAATGGAAAAGATCCTGACACAAATCTATTATGAAAGATCCACATCCCAGTGAAACAATGTGGATGGTTTATACAATAACGATAAATTTGACCGAGTTTTTGGCTCAGGGAGACTGACAAGGATTGGGGCAATGACTGCAGCCTTGTACCACAGTCTATGATGTGCCTGTGCTGCCTGGCCCTTCAGAGTGAGCATCTCTGGCTGGAAATGAGGCCACTAAATGACAGGAAGATAACAAGTCTCTAAACTACGTGTTGTCATGCTCTGTTTTTTTCAATTCAGCTATTTATAAATGTAGCAGTCCTCTGTTTCTCCTGCCTCTCTCAGCACCCCAGTGAAGAATGTGTGAAAAGCTCTAATTTCCCTTGAGGAAAAGAGTTAGTATCTTGTGATTTCAGTAAAAAGCTATGTTTTCAGTGTGGTCAATAAGTTCCTATAGACAACTTTTCCCCTTTGGAATTCTCTTGTTATTTTGTTAATGCTTGAGGTGAAGATTCCTGCTTAGCAAATTTGTGTGGAAGCTGTCCTGTTTTTTGCGGGTCAGCTTCAGAAGGAGGATGCCAGAGGTTTAATAGTCTCTCCTGGCATTAGGTTTCCCTTTCCTTTCATGAAAACTTAAATACTCTTGCTTTCCTTCTGACTTGGAGTAAGATCAAATTTCAGAATATCCAAATCCTCCATGAAACAGCATTACATGTTTCTCTAGAGGCCCAGTTGTTACTTCTTGAGATGATAAATCCCATCAGTATCATAAAAAGAATTTTTTCGTTGAGAAAAACATTGAAACATCTCCCTAGACCAAATCCATAATGACTTCCTTTTTTGTAGGCAAAAACACAGTTCAAAATCTCCAAGCTGAAAAGTTCCCATCTCAGTTGTTAAACTGCTTCTGCATTCACACCCCACGTCTCTATGAATTCCCTAATGAAAGGAGTCAGACTTCAGAGATCACCACAAAGGAAGGCAGAGCTCCAAGCCAAGGGTACCCTGAACTGTTATGCCAAACTACTATGTGGTAATTCCAAAGTCATGGGAAGATCCAGCACCCTCTAAGTCCAGGGATCACTCTGATCTTAGCCCCATCAATAAACTCCAGTGCAGTTCCGCATGCAGAATTTTCATTGCTGCCTTTAGATATGCCATGCTTCTAATATTATATTTGAAGACTATATTCTTTCTAAGAAGGCCAACAAAGAAAGAAGTTTGACAAAGAAAGAAGTTTGACAATATTTTTCTCTCTGATTATATTTTCCTCTGTCTATTGGAGACTATTGTATATATGCCTTTTTTTCCCCCCTTTTTTTTAAATACAGGATTTGTCCTTTTAATGAAGCAATGTCACTTTACACTACAAGACTTCTTATTTTGCAAGTTTTGTTTTCATAATGTAAACATAACTGTCAACACTATATCACAGCACTACTGTACAGAATACTGCTGCTAATCTGACTGACAGCACACAACAAGATGGAAAGAAAGGCAAAAGAAAAGTAGTCCAGCCTGATGAGAAGTTGCACTTGGGTCCTAGAAGAAAATTCAGAGCAGGAACTGCAGCCACAGTGATTAACAAGGAATTTCCACAAGTTAATATACTGGGCAAAAGGGTTGCTCCTTTGGAGGCTGAGCACTGGAATGTGGAAGTTAAAATGACTTGTGCACCATTGAGCTGGAACATGCTGCTCCTGGGTCATTGATCTGCTCTGCTCTGGCAGGGCACCACTTCGGTATTGTTAATTTTCAATGACACAAGGAGTTGTATTAGTACAGGAAGCAGAATTGAAGGGCCAGAAACTAAAGGGAGACAAAAGAGAGGCCAGTGGTAAATACAGAGGGTTCCAAAGACTGGGATGCAAAACCAGAAGCAAATACAGACGCTGAACAATAAGAAATTCATTACTTCATGGATCAAATGGACCAGGCCAGATCCTTGGCTGCCACAGGTTAGAATTATTTCTTTCATATCAGAGAAATTAGGCTTACATGAACTGGAAGAGTAGGGCATCCATAGTTTACACAGGCAGTGAAGCTGTATACAAAAATGACATTTTTTCCCCTAGAAGGTGAGTGCACACTGAATTGTACAATGCATTTTTTAATAAACATTTAACATCTAAAGCACACTGACACTGCAATCCCTTTTTATGACCCCTACTATAGTAATAAGTATGAAAAGGTGCATAAACCTCAATGAGGTATTCATTTATCAGGAAGAGAGATGCTCATTCTAAAAACTAGGGGTAATAATTTATTGTTTGGATCTTCTGCAATAAACTTGAAATAATGCCCTTAAATTTCAGAATTTTACTGTCAGTAAGACAGTCATTAGTTCTTATGACTGACTTTCCACACCATAACATTCATTGGCATCTCCAAACAATCCTCCTGTACTTTTCCCCAGGCTTTACATTGCAGTGGGTACACTGCCCTGGGGTCTCAGTGGCATAGACACACTCACAGCTTCTGCATCTTTTTAACAACCAAGTCACTCTAAGTGTAGATATCTTCCTCTTTTTCTTTGACATAATTGAGAGTCCTATGATACCTCCACCTCATCCAGCTTGGGATGGCAGCCATCATTTTTCCAGTGTTACATGTAAACTGGCTGAGTGATGTATATGGGAAATAAGTTCTACTGAAATATCCATCACGTCATTGTAGAATCATAGCATTGTTAAGGATGGGAGAGACATCCAAGATCATCAAGTTCAACCTTGTACCCAAGACCCTGATGACCACTAGACCATGTCCTTAAGCACCACATCCACCTGTTTTATAAGCACCTCCAAGGATGGTGACTCCACCACCTCCCTGGGTAGTCTGTTCCAATGCTTAACTACTTTTTCAGTAAAGAAATTCTTCCTAATATCTAATCTGAACTTCCCCCGGTGCAACTTGTGGCCATTACCTCTTGTCCTGTCATTAGTTATTATGGAGAAATGGCCTCCCTACAACCTCTTTTAAGGCAGCTGTAGAGAGGAATAAGGTCCTCTCTCAGCCTCCCCTTCTTCACGCTAAACAGTCCAATCTCTGTCAGCCTCTCCTCATAAGACATGTTCTCCAATCCCCTCACCAGCTTCATTGCCCTTCTCTGTACCCACTCAAGCACCTCAATGTCTTTCTTGTACTGTGGTGCCCCAAACTGGACACATACTCGAGGTGCAGTCTGAGCAGTGCCAATTACAGGGGCACAGTCACTTCCTTCCTCCTGCTGGCCATGCCATTTCTGATCCAGGCCAGGATGCTGTTGCCCTTCCTGGCCTCCTGGGCACACTGCTGGCTCATGTTCAGCTGGCTGTCGACCAATACCCCCAGATCCCTTTCTGCTGAGCACCTTTCCAGACACTCACCTCCAAGCCTGTAGCGTTGCATGGGGTTGCTGTGACCCAAGTGTAGAACCTGGCCTTTGGCCTTATTAAACCTCATACCATTGGCCTCAACTCCTCAGTTTTGTGCTGTCTGCAGACTTACTACTGAGGGTGCACTCAGTCCCCTCATCCAAATTGATAAAGATTTTAAGCAGGACTGGCCCCAGCACTGAGACCTGGGGAACACCACTTGTGACTGGTTGACAACTTGATTTGACTCCATTTACCACCACTCTCAGGGCTCAGGCATCCAGCCAGTTTTTAATCCAGAGAAGAATACACTTGTTTAATCCATGGGACGCTGACTTCTCCAGCAAAATGCTGTGGGGGATTGTCAAATTCCAGGTAGACAACATCCACAGCTTTTCACCCATCTGCTAGGCAGGTCACCTGGTCATAGAATGAGATCAGGTTGGTCCAAGAGGACCTTCCCTTCATGAACCCGTGATTGCTGGGCCAGATCCCCTGGATGCCCTGCACTTGCTGTTAGAGCACACTCAAGATGAACTGCTCCATAATCTTTCCCAGTACCGAGGTCAGCCTGACAGGCCTGCAGTTCCCTGGATCCTCCTTCCAGCACTTCTGTGTCTGAGGTGCACAGAGAAATGGACAGCTAAGAAAAGTAAAGTGAGCTTTTGTCTTTTTTTTTTTTTCAATTCTGTATTTGCAAAGTAGAGGACCATCTACTTCCTTCACATAACAAATGGAGAAAATAAACTGGGGGGTGGGGGGCTGGGGGGGGCTGTCTCTGGACCTCATCTGGCCACTGAATCAATGTCTGTGCTTAATACAAAGTAGTAATTATGGAGAATCAACATTTATTTAAAATATCAACAGTCTTTAATTAACTAGGGAGGATGAAGAAAAGACAGTCGAATGACAGCATGAGAACAACAAACACAGTCAAACAAAGAAGAAAGAATTGTTGCCCGCATGAACTCAGTGAATATAGTAGTATCTCTGATTACATCAGTTGCTTGAGACTGGAAGCAAAACTGAATGTTTAAAAAGCTCTTAACATTTAAATAACTAATCTCAGATTTTATTCCCAAAGAAAATATCTATTGCAAAATTTTAGGGACTTTGCAAGAGTTTTGGTTTTTTCTCTTTTATTCTCATTTCAGTCCATCCTAATTCAAATGTGGATTCAATGCAAATAAATATTTAAGCATTAATGCATCGCTCTATTTTTTGTTTGTTTAGATAGTTTAGTATCTTACATGGTGGAAGGAACAGTGTAAATAATTAACATCAACTCAACTCAACAATAACCTAGCAATGCAGAGTGTGTCTCCATTCTAATAAATACAAAGGAAGTATCTGAGTCTTCAAGACCATCTGTAAGATGTCTCAGATCTTAAATACTTTCCTATCCTAGGCTTGAGGGTGATCTTTTACTTGCTCTACAATGAATGAGGGCTCAGTGGTGCATAATGAAAAATAAAGACATTTTACATCAGGAAATGACAGCTTTTCTTTGTAGATTTATATGTAAAGCATATGCACTTGCTGAAATACAGTCAGTTTTACTGGGATTTATTTTTACTTTTTATTGCTATAGCAATAATAGAATGGTATTTCAACACCTGAAAATCATAAAGTATGACCAGTTTGGTTTGTATTCTACTGAGAAGTTATACCGTTAGTGTGTTGGGAATTAAAAATGCTTGAATTTTTTAAAAACACGGGCAAAAAAAATCCCTACAGATAATTTGATTCAATTATTCTCTTTGGCTATATCTAGATTAGTAATTTAAGTAGTGCCTGGGCACTGAAACTCAATCACCTATGAAGTTAAATAGGTTGAATGCATCTTGATTTTGCTCTGGACCAATTTACACTGTCCCAAACTATTCCCAGGCACATTCAGAGGGATAGTGTGGGACAATGTGTGTTATGGACTGCCATATCTCAATGACCATTGTGAAGCAGCCATTCTGCTTTGAAGACCATGAAAGCGTAATAATACAGACAGGCCATTCTGTGCTAGTTAGTCTCAGTGGCAGAAAACTTAAGATAGAAGTAGTCTTACTAGCCATAGGACTTCTGAAACTTTGAGCCTTCGGTGGACAGTCATTGTAGGCTTTGGTATTCACTGATGATGTGTGATTGGTATTTTATATCTTAGCATTTCTCTTCTATTCTTACTTATGTTCTGTTGTACCACCATATATCTGTAAGCCTATGTTTCAGGTCATCAACTGAAATATGGCAAAGTCTTGTGACTACATTCTTCAGAAGGTAGAAAAAAGAGGAAAATCCTCACTTATTCTCATAACAACATTTACCTGTTTTTCTAGCTCCTTCTTTTCTTTGTAATGAGAACAAAATTGAAATTCTTCAAAACCAAACTCTGCACATAAAAAAAGTATTCTTAGACTGTGTATTAGGAAAGGAATCTAGTAGCAGCTTTATAAAAGAACCTGTTAAAGTATTTTCTTCAGAGCAAAATCAATCACTTCAAATCCTTGGTGCTCCCCAAATATATAGAGTGAAAGACGAGATTAATAACAAATTGTGACCTAAAAAAAAAAATAAAAGAGAATATGCTATTCCATAGCATTTCCTGTGGTTGCCTGGTGTTGCCCTTCTTGTCTTCCATCTGCCACTCTAGAAAGATGCAAGTCTCCTGAGGGTCCTCTCTCCTATCTGTCAGTCCTGCAAGAAAGTCTTGGATATCTTTAGGTATTTCTTAATCCTCAGTGTTCAAGCAGAAAGAATCTGGATGGAGTTCTGGTCACAGATAAGGCTTGTAGATATCACAGTGAGAATAATTTTGAAAAACACAGTAGAAACAAATAGTAAAATTGCTTTACAAAACTGGAAATGTCCAGGTCATTTTGGGATAGATTTTTAAACTCTCAAGCTGAATAGTCCTCACTCGGGTCAGTGGTATCCCTGAATATGTGTTGATCTGCCCAAAGGATAATGTCAAAGTAGGACATTTCCTCTTGCAGCAGATATGTTACTTGGATACTTCAAATGTTAGATACTTGGTAAGAGACACCTGCTGTCATGTGTGGCTCCAGAGAGCACTGCTTGTGACTATCCTAAAAAGCCATGCATAGGTGTAGGTTATTTCAAGTACCAACAAAATGATCCAAGTTCTGTAGGCTCTTAGTAAATACTATGAACCAATGCACATCACGTGCTCTAACACCAGCATCTTTTACCTGGGATTTATAGGCTTACATCTGATCTACGAAGTGTTTATCTGTGTGGCTACTGCAGAGCTATCTCTATCTAAATCAGAAGCCTAATCTTTCCTTTCCTAAATCACCTGAACACTCTACTAGGCCTGCAAGTAAGCAAGGGTTAGTGATTAGATATGTAGGTGTTCAACTGCTCCATCAACATGAGAAAGCAGGGAGACCTATGGGTATATTAGGTGTTTATTACTTTTTTTT
Organism: Chloroceryle amazona; assembly: GCA_027560015.1. Taxonomy (NCBI): domain Eukaryota; kingdom Metazoa; phylum Chordata; class Aves; order Coraciiformes; family Cerylidae; genus Chloroceryle; species Chloroceryle amazona. Next base: position 16,127 of record JANHFX010016217.1, read on the forward strand.
CAGTGAGATGGCTAATATCAACAGCAGTCAGTGGAGGGGGGCAAGAAGCTAACTCGTAAACTGAGATGATTCTCCAGGAATTTTGTGAATATGATTCTCCAGGAAAGATTGTCAGTGCTTAACCATCAATGAGTAATTCCTCAAATGCTGAATTCAGAGTAGGAATTATTCATGGTCCTTGACATCTCCATAAGATTCAGCTTTGAATTTCATTAGAGGGTATGAAAAAATAGTCCCTGGATCTAAAGGTAGTAATTTTATCTGTGTGGCTAGTGACATGAAACCATTACCAAAATAAAGATGTCTCCATCTTTATTCTGAGACCCTTTGGACAGAATAAAAATTGGGTTTCATGGTAAGACAGTCCTAGTGATTTACACCAGATGAGATTTTAGTCAAGTTATGTGCTAACATTGCCTGTGGTAGGTTCAAATATTAAAGTTCAAAAACACGTCAAGAGCTGGAGATCACAGTTCAAAAGACTGCTCAAAGGACATCATAATAATAAAAGAAGAAAAAAAAAACAAACAAAGAAAACAAGAAAACAAAGAGGTTGAATGGCAACAAGATAATCAAGTACTAATATCTACATAGTTTGAAAGTCATATGATTACTCAAACAGAAGACAGTTTACATTCATTTCTCATCTTCCATTTACTGAAGGCAGTTGTTTTTTTTTTTTTCCTCTTATATGCAATTTCAGCTAGGAAGAAGCTCAGGCAAATACTGTCCAGCAATTTATAACTACAGTTGTATCTTTATTGGTTTGCTATCAAGGGTTAAGGTCTAGTCAGACTATTTTTAATTTTTTTTAAATTTTCAAACACATAAAAGAGTAGGAGATTCTGATAAGGTCCTATTGTAGCTATCATGTGATATAACTACAGCTAAGGTCATGTCGACCTGCTCTTGTTAGAGTACATCATCTACTTAGGAGAAAAGAAAACAAATTGTGTCACATTTTATTCCATCAATGGCTCTAAATGAAAAGGGTATTTTGAGAAACTGAATTAATAATACATTAAAATAACTAGAAAGAAGGGCTGATAATTAAACATGCTCTGTAATTCAACCACAACCTGAACAATGAATCTACGTTTTGGTAACTGTTCTTTTTAATTATAGAAGTGACAATTCTGAATGACTCAAAACTTCTCTGTCATCTTGCACACAAAGCCAATTAAGATGAGACCAAAGCAAAAATATAGTTCATTTATTTTACACCCACATTATTCAATCACTTCACTTCTCTTTGAATAATACAGAAGGGGAGCAAAATCCAAATCTGGTGTATATGTGATGGATAACTCATTCTTTCTGGGGGCTTTGCTATAGAAGGGTAGAACCAAGGTTTAAAGCTGCGCAAGGGATGAGAAGTTGAGAAGCTGTACCCAATCCATAGCGCATCTTTTTCACTTCTATTTCTTCAGGTAGGGTGACTCTGAATAAAGCCTCGCTGTAGAACATGCCTAAAATAGGCTGCTATCATTAGATTTAAAGATTAACACTTCAAAGAGATTAATAGAATCCATCAAACTGACTGTCTTGGAGAATCTGCATCATTATCATATCACATGACTTTATCCTGTAAAAGGTGGCATATTCCCTGGGAAACCAGTAGCAAGTGCTTCTTCAATGCTAAGGCACTCTTCACAGAGCTTGGTGGTGGCTGTTTCTTGTGTGCGTTGTAGAAATAAACAGCGGGCTTCTGATTAAAGTCTAATCTTCATACAGTAATCAGAAAAAATGTCACTTCTGTCTTGTGAATAATGTGACTTGACTGAATTGTATTTTTCAGCATAGTTGTACAAATAATCTTGGATTGATAGGGAAAAACGCAGCCACATACTCTTTCATTTTTTCTTTCAAACGAAAAGAAACTGTAGTATGTAATATCCCCTCCTATCCATTTTGAAAGTCTGATCTTAATGTATTGGTCAGGGACAGGCCCTGTGTTCTGAGCAAAACAGCAATAAGAAGTTGCATGATATCTGCTTCGTTTTTTTTACAGTGGGGACATCGTAAACGATTAAAGAACAAAAAATAATCCACATTTATTTGGGGTAGATTTAGGATAATGATAATTGATAAAGAAGACTTTTAAACCCAAAAATCTTGATTGTTTCAGGTTTAGTAACGGAAAGTGCCACTGTCAGAAAAAGCTATTTGACAAAGGCCAGGTGAAGTTGATATTTTATTGCTAGGGAGCAGAAGGGCACTCGCACCTTAGCAATATACACAGTATGCTTTACTCTGAAGCTGTGCTGAGCCATATCCTTCCAGAAACCCTTCATGACCTACTAATTGATTCCAAACCACAGTTTTGGAACTAGATTGTAGCAATAACCATCTCTTGATATACACACATTCCTGATGATGCTGATATAAAGAAAAATCAATCAAGCTTTTAAGAAAGGTCGGGAATAATCCATTCCAGTCATGGTTTGAGGATGCGATTCGAGTCCAACAAAGAGGAAAAACACCTCTTTCTATCAGCATCATGGGTTTCTGTCTGAAAGACTCCATACTCCCTACCCTTCACTTGTCATTATGAGGACTGATGATACTGCATTTGGCAAAGCATCTCATTTGCTGGGGTGATGTGAAGCTAATTAAGCCACTGAAAGGCATATGAGTATCCCTTTTTGAGGAGAAGCAGGATTCACTAAGGCACATGGAGCTTCACAGGGAGTGAAGAACTGCCATGATCACAGAAAATTTTTTTTAAGAGACAGGAGCTTTACCAAGGGTGATTTCTTTCAAGACAGACAAGTGTCTTTTAATAACCACTGCATTTCATAAAATTTTAGAATGGTTTGTGTTGGAAGGGACTTTAAAGATAATATAGTTTCAAACACCCTGCCATGGACAGGGACATCTTCCACTAGATCAGGCTGCTCAGAGCCCCATCCAATCTGCTCTTGAACACATCCAGAGAGGGGGCATCCACAACCTTTCTGGGCAACCTATTCCAGTGCCTCACCACCCTCATAGTGAAGAATTTCTTTCTTACATCTAATCTAAATACACCCCCTTTCTGTTTGAAACCATTACCCCTTGTCCCATCATTACACTCCCTGATGAAGAGTTTCTCCTAATCTTTCCTGTAGCTCCTCTTTAAGTACTGGAAGGCTGCTACAAGCTCCCCCTCAGAGCCTTCTCTTCTCCAAGCTGAACAATCCGTACTCTCTGAGCTTGTCTTAGGAGAGCTGTTCTAGCCCTCTGATCATGTTTCTGGCTCTCCTCTGGACCTGCTCAATTAGGTCCATTTTTTTCTTATGCTGGGCATCCCAGAGCTGCATACTATGCTACTGGTGTGGTCTTACAAGAATGGAGTAGAGGCTGAGAATCACCTCCCTTGACCTGCTGGCCATTCTTCTCTTGATGCATCCCAGGATGTGATTTGCTTTCTGAGCTGCAGATGCACATTGCTGGCTCATACTCAGTTTTTCATGCATTTGACGGGGAGTGATCTGATAGAGAACATTAGGACCTGGTTCAGCTTTCTTAGTAAAATTCATTGGGAGGTAATGTAGCTGCCTGTAATGATCCTCAGTGAATCTAAACATTTAAATTCAACAGTAAGATTGAGGTTTGTACATAAAGTATACATCCTGAACTTCTATTCTATTGACTTTCTATATGAATATAGACCATATTTTGTGTAGCTGAGAGCCAGGTGGCACAGTCTTATCTCTGCAAGTGGAGCAGAGTGATATGACCTATACAGCCAGGGAAGTGCCACATTATCTTACATGTGTGCTCTTTCCAGTCGGAAATAACCCCTGCCAACTACTGAAATCTGAGTAAATGTGATTCAAAGGAAGAACTAAGCTTTTTAAGTGGGGTTTGTTTGTTTTCTTTTGTTTGTTCATTTGTTTTGTTGTGGATTTTTGTTATTGTTTGGTTGGGTTTTTTCCACTTCTTAGATATAAAAGAACTCTATTCAATGCTTTCCTACAGCTAAGGTGAATATGATCAAATGCATAATTATATTTTTTTTTCTACTAGGATTTCTTGTATTGCTTATCTTAAAAGCTCTGAAAAATAAAGTGGGAAACCTAAAAAAGCAAAGTGCAGAAAGAATCAAGTTATCTAGATCCTAAAAGGCAAGATCAACACTGTTACTTAAGTTAATGAAAGTATGACTGATACAGGTTCAAACTTTGCATCAATACAAAAAGCAGTAATAAGACATAAATAATAGATACAGCATAGGTAAGTACTTGTGCTACCTTTAACCTAATTACTAGAGTGCATCATTACATTGAATATTTATTGCAGAAAAAATGATAAGCAAGAGAATACTCAGTATACTCTACAACAAATATTACACTTGCCTGATTGATCACTAAAGATTAAAAAAATAAAATCATAAGGAATGACATAACCTTACATCCTGAACCGAAAAATCTAAAATGCTTTACGAGGGACATGAAAAGGCCAAGTACAAGCATTTAACAAAAGAGTAAAAGTGACAGAAGAAGAGTAGACTTAAAAAATAAGAGAAACCAATTTCATTAAAAAACAAGCTCCAGCAATTTTATGGAGCTACAGACAGATCAAGTGGAGACACTTCATTGCGTAGAGAAGTCCTTCTAAATCCCCATCTAAAATGAGCTGCTTTAATAATCTATCCACTGAAGAATTACTTCCTGAGGGACAGGAACTGTGTATTTTAAACTAAGCAAAATAGTTTTAGCCCCTTACCTATGAGACCTGCATGTCTGTCAGGGTGGGAGTTTTAGCATCCCGACTGTTGCTTTGCCCATGGTGATCAGCATTCTTGGCACAAGAATTACCCCTAGATAGGCAGTAAATATTCTGTTGGTGCTGTCAAAAAGCTGCTTTCAATATTACATCTGAAACTACTGCACCAATAGTTTTGACTGTAAAAATATGCCCCCTTTTCCTCCCTGCTCTGTTTCATCTGTCCCATCCTTTGAGTGCACTGGACCTCATGGCTAGAAATTGTGACAAGGGCAGGCTCCCTACTGCAGGGTTAGTGACTGTCCTATCTCCTCATCCTGCTATGCAGGTGGCTACAAAGAGACATGGTTCCCTGTAGGCAGCAACACCACATCTCCTTAAAATGTGCATGTCTCTACTGCTGAAGGTGGAGAGAAGGAAGCAGCAACTAGTGGGTGACCTAGCTCTGCAACTTGCAAATGACACCAGCCTGTGAACCACTGCACAAATACTGCAGCTGAATGGAGCTGTGTGGGCACTTCCCAAATGTCTGTGACTTGATTCACCACTCTGAGAGCTTCTGTAGCTCCTCCTATTTACAGAGAGCAAAAGGTAAAGATGTTCTGATTTTTTGTGCAGTCGAAATGGCCACGTGGTGTAACATAACAGAAAGGAAGAGAAATGTGATCAGTCACAAGGAACATTCACAGAGCATCAATCTTCATTGCATCAACAGTGGATGAAACCACTTGGCTAGGTTGACATATTTAGTATCTATATTTATTTCTACTTATTGCTATTCCACTTTGTACTTCACATCTTCTACTGCTTGTCTCATACCAAAGTTGTATTTGCATGCTCCAGTTTTGTGGGTTTTGTCAAGAGACATGTAGTAAAGAGAAGGTGACAGTATTTGACCTCAGGAGCTTCCACTGAACACACAAGAAAATTTCATGGCTAAAAATCTTCAGAAGCCATGTCAGAACTATAGCTGTTTGTAAGATGGGTTTGTATTCTTGAAAATGTTTGAAATTATTAATATATATGTGTGTGTGTATTTTAAGAATTTGTATTTCACTAATATTCCATAGAAAAATGAAAGAAACACCTCAGAACTGCCAATAGCTTGGAGGTCCTTTTTAAATTTATAAGAAGCCTTAGGCCCGAACCCTTGGAGTGCTAAGGCCTCACTTTCTGGTGTACTTTTGGTTACTATAATCTCAATTTCTGCTCTTGTTCAGATATTCTTCCCCACTATACTGAAAAAAAATTCCTGAAGAAACTGTCATTAAAACAGATACTTCCTGGCACAAATTTCTATGACTAGGCACTTTCAGTTTAAAAACAAAACAAAACAAAACAAAACAAAACAAAAAAAAAAAAAAACCACCAAAAAAAAACAGTGAAAAATTCTTGGTAAGTTTCATACAAATAATCACTGAAATTAGACAGAAAGTAAATGGACTTGGCATGTGAAATCAGCATTGTTTCCAAGCACGAAGCATGGAAAACAGAAGCTCCTAGAGTGGTTTTAAAGTGAAAGTATAATTGAATGACATGTATCTTAATCCAAACAGTATTTTGCTTGCTTTTAATCCACTGGAAATGGCAATTTATATGCGCAAGCATTTCTGCCCAAGTAGCCAACCTTAAAATGCTTTTATATTTAAATAGAGTGACATCTGACATTTCTGTGTGCATGTGTTATCAGACCTCTGTTTACCCTCTGGAAAGTACCAGCATAAGGACAGAATAAGGGAAAGTGAGAATTTGCCTGCTGGTTTGGGGACAGCTGGAAGTCTGATTTACTATGAAAGTTCAGGATGTCCCAATTAAATGAGGACACTTGAGAGATATGAAGACTTAAATGTCCCCCCAAAGCTTTGGTCTAATGTGATTAAGCTGGCTGCTTTTGCTAATGATAGACACATTCCAAATTGCAGAAAAATGGTAAGTAGATATAATGGGTTTTTACTGTTATGTGTGTATAAGAATATGCCCCAAAAAGGTTTCTATTCCCTGCTTCCATTTTCTATTGAATGTCAATCATTTATAACTTTTGGCATCTATAGTAAAATCCTCCTTGAGATACATGATGCCCTTAGATCTCAGGAACATCAAGATCTTTTATTTTTACCCCTATATTCCTCTTCTATATTTTTTTTTTCATAATTTTAATGGGAAA
>JANHFX010016217.1:27307-48705 GCA_027560015.1 Chloroceryle amazona
TGGACCTGATGGAGCATGTCCAGAGGAGGGCCATGAAGATGATCAGGGGGCTGGAGCACCTCTCCTATGAGGACAGGCTGAGGGAGCTGGGATTGTTCAGACGGGAGAAGAGAAGGCTCAGGGGAGACCTTATAGCCACCTTCCAGTACCTGAAGGGGGCTTATAAAAAGACTGGAGAAGGCCTGTTTACAAAGGCCTGGAGTGAAAGGACAAGGGGCAATGCTTTTAAATTAGAAAAGAGTGGATTTAGACTGGATGTAAGGAGGAAATTCTTTACCATGAGGGTGGTGGAACACTGGAACAGGTTGCCCAGGGAGGTAGTTGAGGCCCCATTCCTGGAGACATTCAAGGTGATGCTTGATGGAGCTCTGAGCAACCTGCTCTAGATGAAGATGTCCCTTCTCTCAGCAGGGGGTTTGGACTAGATGACCTCTATCCCTTCCAACCCAGACATTTCTATGATTCTCTCCTTCCTACATTCATAAAGGTCAAATACTCTTTTCACTGGCTTACAGTACAAGTTGAACCTCTTCTGTATCATTATTTCACCTATTTTCACTCTTTTTACCTCTTCAAGCAGAAGTTTCAGTGAGAACCAGCTGCAGTCAAGTCTCCCATCACTTAACGCGTCCTTGCTTGGATTTCTCTGCTCACACCTTGGTGTTGAATTGTTTTTTGTTTGTTTCCACTTTGTGTAAATGAGTCGGGGTTTGCCTAAATTGTGTCACCTTCTTTCAAATACTGGGGGAAGAAGGACAGGCTGCTAGCATCATTCAAGTCATGATCTGTTGCATGAATTGCTGCTGGAGATGATTGGCTGATTCAGTATTATTTGAAAATATTTTTGGAGTGTCCTTAATAGGATGTTACTAGTGAGCTAAAAGTGAGACAGTGATGTTGAGGCATAAATAGCATTTTCTCACACAACAGACAGGAAGTACCCAATTAAAATGTAAGTCACTAGTGTCAAGGACTATCAGTTTGTACATAACTGAGGACTATCAGTTTGTACATAACTGAGGTTACTGAAGAACTGTTTATAAGACGCCAAGATTAAATCTTTACTACTATAACCACTACTAAAAACAAGTGTTGAAAGTGTTGGGTTTTTTTAATGGTTGAAAAGAAACAAGTAAGTTCTATATATGTGTCTAAGACACAAATGCTGTGATATGCACTAAGCTTCAAAACAATATTGTATTTGATCACTTGAGACCATAAAAAGAGAAAAATGTCTTTTGTGAAACCTGGGAGTTCAGATTCTCCAGAAAAGTATGTCTCTCCTATAAAGACATAAGCAGATTGTCTAATTTCTCCATCTACATACTAGTACGTCCTTTATCATTCTTGTATCTCAGCAATGATATGTTTCACAACGGACACAGGATTTCAGCAACCTGTATTCTGAACAACATGTCCATTTATACTCAGAATATATCACTACCATCTGCTGAACCCAATATTCTACTGTAGCTTGCTTAGAAACATGAGATGATTTCAAGATAACTCCCAACGAAATTTTTTCTCCTCTTCTCACTTACAAAAATGTGACAGCTCGGTAGGTGCTTTCCTATGTCTTCTTTAGTTATTGAAGTAAGGTGCTGCTCAGGCTATCTATATCAAGACCCCTGGCTTCCTATATAGCAATGAAGGTAAATGGAGTTTTCCTGAAGTACATCCAAGTATTTAAGTTAGACAGTAGATAGTGAGAATATTTCTCATATGTTAATAGCATAGTCCTGAAAATCACCACTCACTTTCTTTCATTGTTAAAAAATCTAATGGTTATTTTGTGATGCCTGCATTTTGCAGTAGGAAAGCAGAGTCTTCTATCTAACTACTATACAGAAAAACATACACTGGTCTGTATTTCATCTCCCTTTAATTGTACTTTTTAAGGAACCCTTACTGCTTCTGGACATTATTTAAATAACAAAAAATCCACACCTTCTGAAACAGAGAGTGAGAATTAATATCACCTTATTCTATTTATAAAAAGAGTTTCTGGAGAGGAAGTATTATCAGGGTCAATTTCTTACCCTCTGCTGAAAGGATGCTCACTGTTCAAATTAACTCTTTAAGTAAATCTAAAGCTAACTAATATTTACAACTGCTTTACTAAGAATAGAAGAAATAATGGAAATATGTCATCCTGTCTGCACTTCACATCAAAATCACAAGACAGTTCTGCAGTCATCATGAGGAAGGCAACATTGATTAATGTTCCTCTATAGCAATGACACCGTACATTTACGGACAGACTGGTGAAACTTTGCCAAAAGCAGCTGCAAGGCAGGACTGACTTTTAACCTCCTCTGTTTAATGCAGGAATTTCTTGGCATAAAACTGTGCTAGTAGCATACAACCTGCAGGTTTGCCATTACAGAAACAGATTTGGCCAGCAGGACATCTCTATTTCCTGAATAAACTCCTGACATATTACATGAACGTGAAGTTATACAGACATATCTGGAAACTGGAAGAAGCAACAACTAAAATAAATTAATTTGTAGGATACGATGAAAAAAACACATTTTTGTTTAATTTTTGATGTGACAATCTCCCTTTTCATTTGTTAACAAGTAATATTATTTATATTAAAAGTAAAGAGCTATACAGCTGACTACAGTAGTGAAAGACATGCATATGAATCCTTATTTCTGAAGAAAAATGATTTCTGAACAGTGAGATGGAGCTTTTGCTTGTCTCCAAAATACATTGCTAAGGAGGAGAATCGTTCTTGCTTGCTGTGGAGTCATCTATGGTTAAAGTTGGAAGGCCAAAAGTGGCTTGTCTGGGAGTTGCAAAAGGGTATTGCCAGGTAACAATGGTATTTTCCTACTCTTTTGGGACAGGAAAATGGGGAATTCTTCAGTAAGGCATGCTGCTTAAGGAGGATGTTTTTTTACTCTTCAGAAAGCCTTTATCCATGTCAAATTCCATTTTCTGAATTTGGTGATATATTATTAGTGTCATTTTCTGGAACAAATGATACTGTAAATAATTCCAGCAAATGCACTTAATATAGATTTGTTTGCTAAATGGCAGTGTCTCCCTCCAGGATTAATGGTAGAATAAAATGTTGTTTATCCCATGGGAAAAAGAAATGACAAGATTTCTTGTTTCCTCTCTTGTTTCCATCTGTGAGCCATTGTGGTCCCAGGGCATAAGGTCTATCACATGCTAAAGGAGAGAACTTTTGCAAAGAGCCCCATGGTTCAGTAGGGCAGTATCAGTGGCCCATTGTACCATTCATTAAAGCACCATCGCTTTGCTGCTGCTTTTGTTCTTTTTGAACAAGCCAACTTACTTCTGGGAAGAGTTTCTCAGTGCTCTGGATTTCTCTGTGCTCTGTATGTAACTCTGGATTACAAACTCCTCAATAACCAAAAGCAAGAATGTTAAAGTAGTAAAGTAGAATGTTAGATCTGGAATAAATGATGTTCACAGGAGCTCCCTGTCCTTCTTAGACAAAACAATACGGATAGTGAGGCCTTTTCATTGCAGAATTCTGACTGTCCTCAGATTACCAGGACTGGACTGACAGAGACAATATGTTAGTGGTCACATTTGAGTTTGTGTCCCTGGAGTAGACCCAGAGCTCAAGTTTCTGGAGCCTGGTGCTTGTGTACACCCCTTTCTTGGGCTCTTCCCAGCCACATCCACTACTGCCTCCTGCTAACTGAACCTCTGTGGAGATGTTGTCTCGTATCCTCAGCAGCAGCTAGGGCAATGGTTGTTGCACCTTTTACATTTGCTGCTATTTGATGCTTCCTTCAGCAGGACAGCAAAAGAGGGAGTGTAGGCTTTCAGAAGGATGGGAAAAAGTACCACTACTGGACATTATATGTATGAGTTTCCTCTTTATCAGATGTGAATGTCACCATTTTACATATGAATAAAAGAACTGTCGTAACTATGGTAGTAGTCTATTAAACTTATTTTATCCTGATGCAGCTCTGGTCTAAACCTGATACTTCTAAGTAAAGAGAGAAGTTGTGTAAGACATGTTATTTTCTGTTCAACTGAGAGGTCCCAGAAATCCTTTAGGCCCCAGTCCTGTATCCACATTTAGCTTCGGTATTTCATTCCATGAAAGCCAGTGGAAGCATTCTTAGGCAGCTGCATGTGAGCACATGTATGTACAGTGTCTTATTTCATCACTTTGGTGGCAGACAAAAAAAGATGGAGACAGATTTGCTGCCTCAGCTACTGTCTCTGAAAAAAGCAGCTGCTAACCAGCCTAACTCTGTGAACTGCTTACATAAAGGAATCAGAAAATCTTTATAGATTCAGCACCATATCAGAGCACATATTCCTTTTAAAAAAACCAAAACAAAACAGAACCCTTCTGGTTTCAAATCTGAAAGCTGCTAGCAGGTGCTTCAAAGCAGGAATGTTCATAAATGATTCATATTCATACTGTTTGCAGGTAAATGAAAGGAATACTCACCTGGAATACTGCGTCCAGCTCTGGAGCCCTCAGCACAGGAAGCACATGGACCTGATGGCTGGAACACCTCTCCTACAAGGCCAGGCTGAGGGAGCTGGGATTGTTCAGACGGGAGAAGAGAAGGCTCCAAGGAGACCTAATAGAGACCTTCCAGTACCTGAAAGGGGCTTATAAAAAGACTGGAGAGGGTCTGTTTACAAAGGCCTGGAGTGAAAGGAAGAGGGGCAATGCTTTTAAATTAGAAAAGAGTGGATTTAGACTGGATGTAAGGAGGAAGTTCTTTACCATGAGGGTGGTGGAACACTGGAACAGGTTGCCCAGGGAGGTGGTTGAGGCCCCATCCCTGGAGACATTCAAGGTGAGGCTTGATGGATCTCTGAGCAACCTGATCTAGTTGAGGATGTCCCTTCTCTTAGCAGGGGGTTGGACTAGATGACCTCTAGAGGTCCCTTCCAACCCAGACATTTCTATGATTCTATGATTCTATGAATATTGGTTACAGAAAATGCTGACACTCCTATTGCATGAATGAATCATGATCTGCTGCCTCCAATGCATACTGTTTCAGGTGCTGAATTTCAAATTGCAGCCTCCAGACTTTTTTAATTTTTGGCTGAGAAGAAACTGGGCTTGTGATAATGATATGAGTTTGCTAACATGGGTAATGTTTCTTAATGCTCTTTAAAACTGCAGTCATGCTAACATATTTTCTGATCAAAAATGTTCATTTACTTAAGTATTTCAAACAAATTTGTTGAAAATAGTGAAGCTACTTCTGAAAGCAGTTACTTTGCTCCTGAGAATTGGCCTGATACGTCCCATCTGCAAGTAGATATAAATGAAAAACTTTCAGAGAGGGACTCTACTAGCTTTTTCCCTTTCAACGGGCACATTTTAATCAAATACCCTTTTATGAGGTAACCACCATACAGAAACTGTAAATGCATTCTTTATATTGAATATGTACATGAATATTTGAACAAATTTAACTTGAGAAGTCAGACTGGTTACATTAAAAGTATTATGAGACATGCAAAACTGCAGCTAGAACTCTATCTCTGGCCTATCTACCCATCTGTTTTATTTTAAAAATGATTTCTCTTGAGAGCACAAGAACACCTCTTGAAACGCACAAGATTAATCAGTCCTGCAATGAACTTATGTAAATGAATAACTATGAGGATGTCAGTTGTGTTATTGACTTCATTTGAACTATTCACTGGGTTGAAACTTAGCCAGTCTGAATAAACAAACTGTCAAGGTTTTATTTCTCTTCTCTGCTTCCCTGTAGTCCAATTGGATTAAGGTTTTTCCTCTCTCTATTGCAATATCTGTCTTCTCTTCCTTGTAATCCTTTACTCAATTTGTCCCTTTTCTACCTCTTGTCTTTTCTTGGTATAAGTATTTACATTCTTAGGATAAGTATTTATGCTCCATAGCAGATTCTATCTGAGATAGCTTTTTAGTGCACAGTGGGGCTCTCAGCTATATGCAGTGCTCATCAATACTATCACAACATAAATATATTCAACAAGGAGATCCACAGCAATGTTGACAGACTATTAACAATGTCAAACACTCGTATATTCAGGTCAGAAAGGCTGTTTTCTTAATGTTAGTTTGAGAAAGTGTATTTTCATTTTCACTCTAATGAGGAATTCAGTAGTGTACAAATGAGGTTAGGAAAACTGTGAAGAATGTTCTTATTAGAAGTTTAGAAAAATAGGTGTGAACTAAGAAAACTGTCTGCTTTTCTTCTTTTAAACAGAAAAGACATTGCACTTACCTGCAGCTGTATCAAGAAGCATATATTCCTAGAGCAGCAATGCAATGAGAATGTCTTTTCTCAAGGAAGAGCTGTAAGTATACACTGTGTGGCTAGAATGGCAACTGGGACACAAGGGCATTTACTGTGATTTTAAATCATTCCTACTCTTCCTTTATCAACAAAATTTATCTTCTGAGAATTTTTTTTTTCCTAAACTGATGGCACTGCTCTTCAAAATAGACAGACCTATAGAAATTACAACTAGGAAATACAAGTGGCACTGTTTGGCTAGCATATAAACCTCAACCGATTGTTTTCAGTTTGATTCACACTGGGTGTGCTTTATTTCTCCCTAAAAAAAATAATGCCTATTTTCAAAAGGAAAGGAGCTGTGAATAATCCACTTTTTATATAAGCATTGCTAGTAAGCAGAGCAGAATAAAGATGCCTTCATTCCACTAACAATTATGAAAAGATCGTATCAGACAATGACCTTTAGAAATGCTTCAGTGACCACTGTGTCAGGCTGTAAGTCCTAAGTGGGAGTTCTTCACACAAGATTTGACTTCACTTTCACTTATATGCCTAATTTTGCCCAATTCATGTTAACATGATTTTTTACTGTTGACTTTAACAAGGGGAAAAACAAAACCCTAACATAGAATAAGCTGACAGAAATTAACAGACAGCCATATGCGGAATGGAGAACTGAGTTTTGCTGTATATTTTTGCTTCCTGGCCTCTTGATTTTCCAAGGACATCCTTTAGCATTTGATGCTGGTGCCAATTAGAGAAAAGGTAGAGGTAGAATTTATAGCACTGCCATCGATAAAACTTACTGGAGCAAATGGGAAATACGTGCATGAATTTGGCTGAATATCACTATGGTAGAAGAGAGCCAATTGACTGATTATTTTGAGTTTGTAGATGGACTAATAATCTCAAAAAAAAGCAGTGAAAGAGAAATGTCTATTTGTTGAGGCTTTAAAATAATGTTTTCAAGTGAACTTTTTATAACAACACTCCATGTAAGATTCAACAATACAAATCCATAATATTCTCCTGCCATTCAAGGTCATGTTAACCTTGTAGAAGAAGAAGCCAAGAACTCCTTAAGTTAATCATCCTCTACATTGAAGCTGGTGCTTATTTGATTCTGAGGTTTTGTTCAAGACGGAACAAGCATGTGAAAAATTGGTGAAATGCAAGATTTCATTTACACAAGGTCAAAGTGACCTAGATTTCAAGTGAGGTCCAAAGTATTATCGGTCCTTCACACAAGAAAAGTTTTGTGAGCCGTTCATTTAATATTTAAGATGTTTGCATAGCAGTATGTAAAAGAGCATTTCCTTCTTGCTCTGCCCAGGAAGGTCAAATAACTGTTAACACTAGATAAACCTTGTGTGAGTACTAGTCCCCAGAATAACTTGGACTATGTTTAGCATGCTCAATACACAACAGTTAATTCAAGGAGGAAATACAGAGACAGGAGCTACATCTACCACAGACAATTTATGTTGATTGCAAGACTGGTAAAAAACTTTTCAGTATTCAACTTTGTACATGATGGAGCTCAAAAATACAGGTAATTTTATTAAAAAAGAGTCACATTTTGAGTAGAACATCTTTATGACAATATAGGAGGAAATCTATGTTCTGGTATTAATATCTCACTGACTGAGACCTAAACAACCAACTGGTAAAAAAGGTACTGGCTTGAAAATTAACAATTAATTTTAAATTAAGTTTGGCAGAATGAGAACAGTGCAGTCAATAGCTCTAGCAAACAGCATGATTTATGTATCGCATTTAATTACACATGAATTCTTTAATATTATTATCAAAAAAAGGACATTAAATTTTTCTTATAAATATTTTATCAGTAACATAATGGACTGAGTTGTTATTTGTAGTAAGATCTTTTTTCTTCTTATTTTCCATTTGTCCTACCTGTTGACACATAATAGACAGATCAGGGACACAGCTATTGAAGACAAATGGGCAGTGTGAGACATGCAGCGTAACCGGTAACTGCAACAGGCAGAATCAGATTTGAGGTGATCTTTTTGCGAAGAGTGTTACACTACATTGAAGTAGTTTCTTCTACCTTTTAAATGTTTGTTGGCTACTGTAATTGAAAAAGAAACACAAAAGTCGTGACAAGCTGTGATATTTTTTCCTTTATTTCTGTAAATTAGAGAGATGATAGATCTTAGTGTACAGATCTCCTAATCGGTTTTTGTTATCTGCTGGCATTCCTCCTGCTGAAGGTCAGAAAGTCTGAAATTCCAGTTCAGAGGAAGGACTGTATCATGCCTTGAAGACAGGCCCCTCACCAGGGAAGGAGGGTCCCTTCCCAGCTGCCCCAGGAGCACAGGTACTCTGGCATACCTGCCAAGAGCACAGTGCTACCTCCCTTGGAAGCCCAGCTCTTTCCACTAGCTAACGCAAAGACAGACGAGCCTCTGCTGCAGCCCCCTCAGTCTATCATCACCTAGACAAGGCTTGTGGTGTGAGCCAGAAGCAGCCCTTGGGCTACTGTTTGTACTCAGGGAAAGTACAGACTTAGCAGAAGTAACTACCTCCTCATCTGTTCAATCATTTCATGAGCTTTTACTCACAGAGTAACCCACAGAGAGGCCAGGAATTCGGCATCATTTATCTTTAAATCCAGTGCTTGTCTTACGACTGCAAGGCACTGCATTATTTATAAAAGACATACTACTCTCTCCTTTTTAAATACAACCTGTCCTGTTCTGAACACCTCTTTAAATTGAATATTGTCTTATGCACCTTGATTATGTGTGGAAATATACTGCTTCAAGGTAAAAGGAGAGGAGATGAATTATTTTCCTGCAGGCTGTTTGTACATTTCCACAATCCACCCACTCATCTTACCTTGAGGGCAGTGAGGATTGTATGGGTTGGTCAAGAACAGAGCAAAGTACTCAAGAGCTGACTGACAAGGTTGCCCCTCCTAAGTGATCGTTCTGAGCTCTGATCTCTGAGCTATTGATACTTAGCAGTGAAGCAGAACTGCTGACGTTCCTGCTGGACTTCATGCAGAAATTTGAACATCCCCACTGCATTCACAAATTGGAGACAGAGTTCAAGTAAGAAAACTTAAAGCAGGAATTTTCATCTTAAATGAAGATGTTTTCCCTCTGGCTCCTATCCAGTAACATACTCAAACATGCACCCAACTTTAAACATAAAAACCTTTCTGTGCACTGGAAGGCTAGAAGTCAGCTGTGTGATTGAACTTAACTTGCTGAAATTAGGCCAATATCAAGACAGAAACCTCTAAAGCACCTCTCTTTATTAAAAATATATATCTACTGAGAGCTGATATGTTCCAGATAAAACAGCAGACCATCTTTCTTAATAGCTACTTCAAAATCTCAACCTTCCTAACAACACTGTAAACCACTGGTTATCATACTAGATTTAGAGTGTGCATGTATAAAATGAAAGCTCCATTACAAAAAGACCTATTGCAACTGGCCTCACAACTCTTGCTTTAGTATAGAAGAAAAGCAAATATATGTGCATGTGTACCTACATATCTGTATGTATTTAATTTATAGAACACAAGGGGTAAATTCCTGGCACCAGTAAAATAGTTACCTTCCCATGGATTTCACTAAGACAGGATTTGTCCTCACATTTCTTGTCAGCAGTTTGATCGCTTACCTGATTTCCCTCAGAATGTGGTTTAAACTTTACTCAGTTCTTTTTATTTCCCTACTTATTGTTTTATAACAAGAAAAATATAACCAACTGTGATTATAAGAATAAAAGATGCATATTTACAAAGGCATAATATTTTCCCTTTTACTGGAAATGTGTCTTTATAATATTTTAAACCACATTAGAATACTAGCTATAAATAGTTCTTTTTATGAATCTTCAGAGAACTTCAAGTGACAATAAATTAAACTACAAAAGTAATTTTGTAATTGTTAGGTCTCCTTAAGAAAAGAATTTTAAAAAAGAAAAGAGAAAACATATAATGCATTTAAGTGTTAAAAATGTTGCTCTTCGAACTTAGTAATGAGAGTAACAACATTGCATGGACCAAGTCACAGATGGGCATGGGGTGGATCTCTGTAAGGATTCTCACTATTGCCATATGCTGCTGCTGAAATGTAAAGGGGTAAACCAGAAATGGAGGAATCAAAGATTGTAAATTCAAGGCAGTGCTTTAAAATAAATTGCGTGGGATGGCTTCTTAGCATCCAGTTGGCATGTTATAGAGCCAAGCTGTTTGGAAATGGGGGTAAAAAAGAGATAAAAATATTATACACAGATAGGTGATGTGGAACAGGAAATCAACATTGAAACCAACTTTCTGTAAAGGGGGTGCTGTCAAAGGGTTGACCATCACTGGGAAGTCATCCTCTACCTCTACTACAGGCCTCACAAAGGCAAAGTACCATCCATGCCTATGTGAGATACCTCTGTATATCACGTACATGACATTCAGGTGGATATACTGCAAATAATGCTGAAACGCGTTAGACCCCTCAAAAGCTCTAGGCTAGGACTGGGCAGAGAGATGAGCCTTTCCTGCCTCACCCCACTGAAGTCACATTCTGACTCCAGTGTGGACAAATCATCCTCATCCAATAAATTAATTGAGCCAAAAATTGAAGGAGAGGGACCCACACTTCACCCACACAACACGTATGAAAGTCAGGGAGTGGAGGGGCGTATGCTTCCTGATCTGCCAACTAGACCACTCTGCTAACACTTTTGAACAACACACCTTCAAATCCTCGTCTAGACACAGCCTTATGCAAGTGAGAGATAAGAATCAGCCTCTGAATGGGTGTTTTGTTATATAACCACAGATGAGGCATGGGGAGTTAAACATTTGCAGTAGTTTGTAACATTCCTAAAGCATTACGTTTTCAGCAAAGTGGATTATCTTGTCTCATTTTTCTCTGATGAACAATCAGCTGCGATCTTGACACATGAATTTATTATGCTTGGGTTAGACAAACTAAGCCTTAATAAGCTTCAGTTAAAAACCTCACTTTGTGTTTGTGGAGGGAAAACAGCACTTAGGTTGCCTGACAGGGGTACAAAATGAAATCAAGCATCTCTGTCCTTAGCTAGCTTAAGTTGGATGTCTATATACCAAAGATGTGATTTTTATTAATTTTTTTAATAGGTTTTGTTAGATATTTGATTGCTTTGTTGGAACAGTTCCACAGTGTGTGACTGAGCTGACCTCCAGATGTATCTCCTCCAGGGCATTATGTTCTGTTTCACATTATGGGCTGCACACTCCAAAGGTTAGGTTGTGAGAGCTTGGGTGGGGCTTTTAACTCTTTCTTCCAGCCCAATGATTGTGGCGTGCCTGTTCTCATGTGCTTGTGGGGCTAATTCTGCCTAACAGTGAAAGAAAAACAATACAAACTCAGCTTGATTTAATAATTGCAGTCATGATTTATGTATAATGGTGTCACTTTATTGAACATTGATTTGATAGATAGCGGAGAGTATGTGCCTGGCTTATTTGGAAAATTTATTCAATACTACAGATCCTTTGAGGAATGTGAAGAATCTTCTAAATATATGGAACAAACTCACCTGGTGTAAATCAGGTGTCTGAATTGACAACAGCAGTAATAGGTAAGGCAATAATTAGTATGCATAACTATTTCAAGGTGTATAAAGTAATACATTTCCAATGCTGGAGTGTCATTGATGTATGCCAGCTGAGGATATGGCCCGTAGAACTGACAAGAAATGGCTATGCCTACTAATTACTGAAGCTGCTAATGTATTTCAGCCAGTACTAACTGGTTTTATGTCACTGGAAAATTACAGAATTGCCAGCTCTTGAAAATCAGACATCTAAAAGTTTTTGTGAGTTTTTCAGTTAAGTGCTCAGAAAAGTGAGGCTGCATTTTGCATTGTGACAGTCCTTGTTACCATTAAACTCTGGCTTGACACACCGATCAGGCTTCTCACTAGAGTTTGCATAGGCTTCTTTCCAGAATGAGACAAGATGAAGAGTTGAATTTTTGGCTCACCTTTTGGCATAGTATGAAGATGCCCTTAAGATGCTTTTGAGACTTACAATTTTAGGTAGTCACTCAGACAGAAGTGGCTAGTGAGTACAGAAAACTACCATATTTGGTATTTCCAACAACAAAATGTTTCGAAGTAGTGACAGATGAAAACATGTGGGAAGTATTTTAAACCCAGCGTCTCAGATAGCTTCTAGTTTCTAATTTATGTAGAGGGTATTGGGGGTTATACTACATGCTATATTTTGTCCTGCCAGATTTATGTTTTAGATCACTTCAGTCACAGGTATATCTTTTCAAGGATTCAAATCACTGAAGGTAAAAGCTGAGACAGCATTCTTTCCCAGCTTCTGTTTTCTTCAACTCAATACTGTAGGTACATTTAAAAGCATGGAGTTTTCTTTATTCCTGGATCAGGTTTCTTTGGAACATCATTGGTAACTACTGGTGGACTAACTACTGGTGGGACGTGATCACATAAGAATATTTACAAAGCTCTTTATTTGCAAGTTCTCTGCCCTGGCTTTACATGTACGGCTGCTGACACAGTAACAGCGAAGCTCCCTGGAAATTTTTGGGTTCTAAAGCAATCATTTGTCATATATTTGCATGCTCAACATGTAAGATGTTATGGGAAATAACTAAATCTTTGCCATTACTTCCTCAAGAAGATGTTCCCTTTGTACAATTTTGGGCTGGAAGTCAAATGAGTGAGTCTAAGACTTCATGTTTGTAGAGTAACTTGTTTTATTTGCACAGTCAGTAATCTCAGAAAACAGATGGTTACAGAAGCATGTAGGCAATTTGTTTACCCTCCATTCCCAGTTCAGTGCTAGTGCGTTAAGGTGCTGGAAGCCACATTACCTCTAAAGCTGAATGTAGTTCATATGATAAGAGTTAGAAAGGAAATTTCCCCTTAAAGAAAGAGTTGTAAATTTAACAACTGTTACTCTGTAGAGTAAAAATCTGGCCTACATATAACAAAAAAAAAAAACAAACCACAAACCAAAAAGTATACATCTGTGTAGACCAGCACCTTTGTTAGAAAAATATATAAAAAGAGGAGAGCTAATGATGTTGTGATATTTTCTTGCTTTCACTGTCTAAGCCAAAACCTGTTTTTAATTGTGGCAAGTATCTTTGCATTAATATCTATTTTTCTTCCAAGTGAGAGGCTATATTGTATTATAATGTTAATCCATTTTGACAATATGAACAGGATATCTTCATAAGAATCAGACCTTAACAAGACTTTCTATTGACCTTTACCACATAACTAAGTTATTTTCATAATTTGCCTTGCTTGTCTTCACATCAGCTATGAAGATTCACAGTATTTAAAAAACAAAAACAAAAACAAACAAACAAACAAATTGGCCAATACAAAAAATTCTCAGATTTGAGCTTCTTCTTGAGCAGGTATTTCGAGTTTTAAATGAGTAAGCTGGTTGTAGCTTACTTGTCCTAGTATTTTTCAGTACTGCTGTGCCTGCTTTTACTAACACAAATGCTAATAAAACATTATGAAAGAATAAAAAGTATTATTTGGTGTTTAGCCAGATTGCTTTTTAAAATCCGTTCCTCTTTTTTCCTTGCGCTTATTAACCACAGAGTTGGCTACGTCAACATTTAAGTACCTACCCTTTAAATAACAAAGCACATCCAAGTTATTATGCTTCTCCATTAGATCTCTTCTGTTTTCCTTATTCTCACATAGGAAAAAAAAAAAAGCAGCTAAGCCTGATTCTTCATTGTCTACACTGTGAGTAGTCATTATGCCCATAGAAGACAAACACAACATGGAAGGAAAAAAGTCTGATTTGGTAGAATAATGGATTTACTTTGAAGTCATCACAATAATTACACAAGGTGATGAGTGATGAAGAATCCAGCTCATTATGCCTAAGAAGCAACTATCTTTTAGCTAGTACTGCATATCAGAGATGTAAAGCCCCTGCTTTATTAGTGATGATCATTAGTCTAGTTGCCAATCCAAAAATCGTATTTGATTGTCTCATATGCAGCAGAATGCTAATCTATTTCCCTTCTTACTTCTTCCTCTATGCTTGTATAGACAGGTACATTAATCTATTCTGCCAAGAGCAATCTCTTTATCTATGCAGAAATGATTCTTCACTCTTATCAGTGGTAGCATCTGCATATATGCAGAGGAGAAAACAAAAAATGTTTCCTCACCCCATTTTTTGTCATTTCTCTGCTTGGAGGGTGATCAGATCATCTTTAATTGTATACCAAGCAACAAATATCTGACATTTGAGTTTGAGTGACTAAGAACTACATTTTGTTGACAATATTAATATGTTCTTGTGGTTTATGTCTATCAATTTTTAGGAGTTTAATCAGATTTACTCTTCACTGAAGACTCCCAAGCATACCTCGTTCTTAGGCAATAGCTAATGCCAGTCACTCACCAGATAGCACCAAGCTAAATTCCTTCACTTGAAAGACACTGGATGCCTCACATCCCAGTGTATTCCGGGAAGGTAAGTGGTAGTGAAAACAGACTTAGTTCTTAGGAAGGAGGTTTCAAAAGACAGGATGATCCAACCAGTTTGCTGGCAACAAAAAAGGGAGTGGTCCCACTCCTCTCCACTCCTCAGGCATTGCTCTTATCTCCTCTAAACCAGATTAAGCACAACAAAATGGCCAAATGAATCTTCTGAGGGCCTAGTGACCTCACTGGAGGAATTTTACCATCATCTCTTTGGAAGGCAGGATCAAGCCTGTAGAGAGACTCTGAAGTAATATCTGTGTGAGGAGGAATCTGAAGTTATGATCCTTACCTTGGCTGGAGGGATAGGTTTTCATGCAAAGTGTTCATGAGATTGGAAACTGTTAAAATTTATATTTTGATAGTGTTTGGCTGTTTGGTTTGGTTTTGAGAGGTACCTAGGGCTTTAACTAAATGGAAGATAAATACATGAATGCAGAGGATCTTCTCATCTGTTTGTCAGCCCATGAGTCTGTGTGATGAGAAAAGGCAAGGTGTGACCCAAGTGTATCTTTTGGATGGCATGTTAAAGCAAAGTTCTGACCACCTGTGGTCATTAAAGATCCCACTGCAGTAATTTTATCTGTAAAGCGCGTTAACTCTGATGACCTGGCCAAATGCCAAGTTTGAAAATTACATTCTCCCTTCCAATATTCCCACTTTGTTTCAAATGGATACTCTAGTCTTCATTTCCTCTCTGAAACAGCTATGTTGTTGTAGGCTGCTAAATTCTTCCTGTGCTTCACCACAAAGCTTCAGCACTTTTTTAGATTAAACAATCATTATATGGTTTCTATGTCAGACTGTAAAGCACAGCAGTATTTCACAAGATGAAAGGCACAATAAAAATGTAAACTACTAATATTTTTGAGCCCGCTCACTGCAATACATAATTTGGCCAGTAGCAAAAAGTATGGTCAGCTGAGACAGTGTTGAGTGGTTCCATTAACCATTGATATGCAACATTTCTCCCAGCATTGTTTAGTGTCATGAATGCATAAGTTTGACCTAAAAATCACATCTTAATGTACATCATGGTACTGGCTCTGCTTCCATTTTAGGCCAGATTCTCATCTGATTCATGCTGCAGTTAGAAGTCCCACAGGACATGCACTTGTGTTAAACACAGAAAAAAAACCCAAAGTAGTACTTGGGGGTTTTGTGCATGTTCAGTTGCCTGCTTTGAGGCCTGTCCAAAAAGTAAGGGTACTAGGCAAAACTCATTGCTGTATGGGATCAATAGAGCAGAGTAATTTATCTACGGTAATAACAGTCATAAAGGACATCAAACAAGCCATCTCTGTTAAAATAAAGTTCTCCTTCATCTGATGCCAATTCTGGGTGCTTAGAGAGAGAACATTAAAAAAGCATACATACACCTGTAGCAGTATTTCCCCTGGTAGTGTCTCCCCAAATTCTCCCAGCTTCCAGCAGTCTGCAGGACTGTACACAAAGAAACAATACATAGAATGGATAAGCTGGTGGCATGGAGAAATGATATACAAATGTAGCTGATGCTGAAAATGCAATTTGCATAATATGGTAATGTCTGCATTATAGTTCCAACTACATACATGATCAAAGCATCCACTGTAAATGATAATGCAAATTAATTTTAGACTCATTATTATTAATTGAACCTGAATAGAAATCAGATTCAGTAAAAATAGAATAAAGAAACAAACTGAAACTATGTAGGGAAACAGTCATTAATATGATTATTCTCTCTGACTTGTAGTTAGGTATATGTTCCTTCTGTCTATGTTACTCCTTCTGCTTTCTCTGGTATGACTTCAGATACAAATTCTCCATTATTCTGCAGCTCATGCTCTTGATTTCTCTGTTGATGTTCATGTCACTCTCTCAGCACTCTTTCTCAAATGCATTATTAAGGTCTGCATGGTCTAATAGGTTGCCATTACCCTGAGATTTATTCATTCCTTTTCCAAACTAAATAAAATTTGAGCTTGAATAATGTTGATAGGGACATTTGCCTAAACTAAGTTTGTTACTGCAGAAATGGGTTTGCTTTTGTGAATTAATGGGTCGTTTGTTTTTAAAAACAGAACACCAATATGTTCCTGATGTTCCTGCCCCTTCTAATAAGTTTTTAATGGTGATCTTTTGTGTTGTTGTTAATGGTTTCTAGTTTCTGCAATGGCTTATGACTGGAATCAGGAGAAGGATAAAATATTGGGATCGAGTCACTATCCAGCATTGAAGTTTCTGTCCTAAAGTGTGTTTTAAATCATTTAAGCATGTAACGTAACTATATCCTGATTTTCATTAAATATACTTAAATCTGGTGAGACTTTTTTTCCTAGACAGTAATAGATGAGTGTGATCTTCCTTGACTACACAGTTATTTACCATTGATAACTCTCATTAACAACTGTAAGAAATGCATGGTTATACTCCTTAGAATTAAAGCCACCATAAGCATAAGCATATGAGCATCTTTTATTTCTCTGTGAACATTTTAACTTTATCATATACCTACTTTCAGTATAGGATAATGCATTGGCAAAGACTACATGCAATTGAACATAAAAAATAATATTAAATTTCTTCCTAAATTGAGGAAGCAAAAGAGAACAGATAAAATTAGTGATCACATTCCTATTTCTCTCTCCTTGGTAATATATTAACAACTTCATTCTGGTATTTTAAAGGAAATACCATTTTAAGTAATAATTAAACTTATTCTTTTCCTTGCTGTTATTTTTATTTTCTGTACTGTAGACCTTATTATTTGATTACACGTCACACTGTAAGAAGTGTTAATGAAACTGCATATCTCATTTTATTTTTTTTTACACTTTATACTATATCAATACTTTTATCTGCAGTAAAATTGCACAGAGATTATTATCTTTATATCACAGTACATCATAGTGAAAACCTGATCCCTTTTCCAAACTAAGTTTGGAGAATTTGTTGAGGCAATGTTGTATTGTTGTATTTGTTTCATAGTGGCCACCCCTGAAACATTATGGCCAATATACCATTAATATGAATACTGCTTGCATTGCCTACAGGGAGCAAAGATAAGAGTGACAACTGGAAGACAAAAGGGAAGTATTTTTGTCCCTGCCACTTGCTGGTTACTGACACTTTTACCCTGCTGTATTCAACATGTTCTTGCCATGTCTCATCCAAGGGAGATATAGGCAAGGAAAAAACTGAAACTATTTTCCCACTTTCAAAAATAAAAACATTCTGTTTGGGAAGTCCCCGTTACCAAATGTGCCTGCACCATGTGCAGACACTAACAGCATTAAAGCATGTCCAAAAGATTGATTTTGTCACCTTTATTCACAATAAATTACTTCAATTTTACTTCGTATGTACTCATTGAAGTCAACAGGACTTGGAGTATGCAGATATTGATTTTGAATCCTGGACCAGAGTCTCCACTTCTCCCAGTTTTTACATTTTTCAGAAATGCCGGTGACTGTTTTAACAGCTCTAAAACTGGATTTTGCAGGTGTCCTGTACTGACAGCTGCAATTTTACTGATGCTGTGCAGCACAGGATGTCCAGTCTTATTACATTTCAAGAGAGAGGAAATGCAACTCAGTATCTGAATACATAAAAAGGAAGGAGCCTTTCAAAGTTCAAGGTAAGTGCCATTATTTTTAGGCTGATAGAGGAGAAGAGAGCATTTAATGTTCCTTTACTTAATTTAAAGTACTTAATTTTAAAACTTGTTTTTCATTTTTAATGTTTCCTACAAAATTCAAGAAGATGTGGAAAACAGTACATGCTGAAATATATATAAATCAATCACAGACTTTCATACTTACATGCTTCTGGTTTCCTCCCCAGAAGCCCACAGTAGCCAGAGGTGGTTTACAAATGGGAAATACAGAACTGCCAGAGACTTGGACCCTTCTCACAAAGACACACTGAAGAGAAGACAGTATAGAAAATATACAGTGATATATAGAAGCCTTTCAATCAGAATGGGGGAGGGGTGTAAGTATACAACATGCTAAACAAAATAAAAATATATAGAAAAATATGCACGTGTTCACTGCACTAAAAGTTAGTCTGTTGACCTTGTTTCCTGAGGTTATAATTTACATCAGTTGTTCAGTAGGATTCAAAATCTGACTAAATATTGATGTGAACAACAGCAAACTCCCAAGGTATAAAAAGCTTAAGAAACAGGTCCTGTTGGAGAGGATATACCTTCCTATGTTGTAAGGCATAAGGAAGTTCCTGATCACCAAGATCAAGGAGGAATTTTTTGCTGTTTATTCCTTCCTTAATTCCTTGTACTTCCTCCATGCTGCTGCTTACTAAAGGTCTGATGATGGTAAACATGGACTAGTGTGGTCTGATCCAATATGGTAGTTCCTACAGCTCCACTAAGAATGTACGTTCAATAAATACATAAAATTCCTTGTGATGTGAAAAGAAGGAAAGGGACAAAGCACTCCAGGCCAAGGTATGTGATCCATTCCAACCCAATGCATTCTATGATTCTATGGTTCTGTAAGGTCAGAAAGTGCCTATGAGATCTATTCTCGATTACCCACTAGTTTTGTTGGGGTTCTTTTCACATGGGTACTGGTCAACAAGCGGCCGAATATGAGCCAGCAGTGTGCAGCGCTGGCCAAGAAGGCAAACAGCATCCTGGTTTGCATCAGGAATAGTGTGGCCAGCAGGACTAGGGAGGCGATTGTCCCTTTGTACTCAGCATTGGTGAGGCCACACCTCAAGTACTGTGTTCCGTTTTGGGCACTTCAATACAAGAAAGACATTGAGGTGCTGGAGCAGGTCCAGAGAAGAGCAACTAAGCTGGTGAAGGACATGGAGAACAAGTCCTGCGAGGAGTGGCTAAGGGAACTGGGTCTATTTAGTCTGAGGAAAAGGAGGCTGAGGGGAGACCGTACTGCTCTCTACAACTACTTGAAAGAAGGCTGTAGAGAGGTAGGCTCTGGTCTCTTCTCACAAATAACTAATGATAGAATAAGAGGGAATGGCCTCAGGGTACACCAGGGGACGTTTAGACTGGGCATTAGAAAAAGTTTTTCACTGACACTGTTGTCAGGCATTGGAACAGGATGCCCAGGGCTGAGTCACCATCCCTGGATTTATTTAAGGTTTAGTGGTAGTCATGGATAGAGTAGGGTTAAAAGCTGGACTTAATGATCTTAAAGGTCTTTTCCAACCTAGATGATTTTGTGATTTTATGGCTTATTCTTGCAGACTTTGACTGATGGCTTTTAGTCTCATAGGAATTTTTTCAGATATTGACAATAGGTGTTTTGCCTTAGATGCCAACCATGACAAACTGTAAAGTTGCACACTAGATATTCTGACATGTGCGTATATCCTTGTGTGACCTCATTTTAAGGAATGTGATTGTGACTTTCCAGCATGATAAACTGAAATCAAGATTGGTTGTAGACTGCTGCATACCATGTAAATTACCGTCTCTCTATGAATTTCAGTTCATGTCAATACATCTTCATAGCCAATTCTGGAAAGCATCAGCAATTACTGTGGCTGTTTACAGAGCACAAGAACAGAATATTTAATTTTCCCAGCCTCTAAGGACAAAATAGCTGAATTTAAACCCTAGTTAAAGTTTTGCTGATTACTCTTGACCTTTCTGGGACAAAGACATGAAGGTCACTGGAGTCATGATTTTTTTTCACATTCTGCTTGTCTTTGTCATTCCCCTAATAGTGCAGCGGACTAGAAACAAGAGCTGGGTGGTGTTTTTTTCCCCCTGCCTGGAAATCTATTTAGATTAGTCACCAGGTTTTCCAGTCTGTGGTCATTGAAGGTCATTTGGTTTATAGCTGAAATTCTCAATTGGAACCTCATCGTGTAATCAGAACTTAAAATCCAAGTGAGGTTTTGTATCTCCTCTGAAAGGGTAGGTTGTTGTATGATTAGCTTCAGAATGTTAAATGGACTGTCTGTGTAATGATGGGTAATTTTTGGGGGCTTAAATTGCACTATGAAAAGACCTGTCTTGAATAATAACTACTGGGCTACATTATAAAGAGCAGTATTCTAGGATTCTCCTAAATGCTAATTCTATTACACATTAACATTTCCTTTGCTGTAAAATGGCAAAAGGCAAGCCAGTAAGATGTTAAAATCTTGCAAAGTGCATTTTCACTTATAGACTGCACCTAAGAGCAAGCTGTTTCCTGAAAACATCCCTTAAATAAGCATCCACTTATAGTGGTCATCATTATATAGTCAGCATCTGCTAATAGCTGTTCCACAGCCTTGACTGCTGCCAAATACAAAGTATTAGTTGTAATCTATAGAGTGATGGAAATCGGTGTATAATTTTTACACTAATTTTTAAAAATTATTCTTAGCCCTAAGTGTGAAGATCAGTCTCACTGTGTAGAGAGTATGGAAGCCCACTGAGATTTTTGATTGATTGATTGACTGATTGATTACTTTAATGGCTCTTTGGTCCGTGTGCTATCCAGACTTAAATGTGTATATTACACATTTACATGTATGTCTGTGTATATATATATATATATATAAATAACCAAAAGTGAAGACTAGATAAAGGAATAAATCCAACACTCGCATGATATTGTTCTGGTGTTTTGTAGTTGGGTTTGTTAGGGTAAAGGAGTT
>JANHFX010016218.1:0-39175 GCA_027560015.1 Chloroceryle amazona
TTTTGCCCTCTCCCAGAGTCGCTTTCCTCGAGGCGCCGCGAGCCTCGCGGAGGGGCTCAGCCGTGCCCTGCGCTGGGGCGGCGGGAACCAGCGCGAGGCAGCCCCTCAGCTCAACCAAGAGGGCTCCAGGGCCCGGGCACACAAAATAAGATGCTAAAGTAAGTAGTGACTTTGATCATAAGTGCTCAACAGACATGTGCTTAATAACTGAAGTAAATTTTTATCTGGGACCTCAAAGTTTTGTTTTGTTTTGTTTTTAAATACTGGCTTTTAGGCTGCAGTTGCATGAGATTTGGGCAGTACAGAAATACACTTTACGATGCAGTTAAGCAGTTACGTATAAGAAGCACAAGTTTTACAAATGTTTGATGTTATCCCGGGTGCATAATTTAAACGACTGTATTGCATGGTAGCCGTTTGTGAGATGCAAATCAAATCAATTTTAGTCTGGATTTTGTAAATAGCTTTATTTTTCCACAGGACTTAAAACTCTTTATAACTCGTGTGTGTGTACATGTTGTGCATGTGTGCTTCTATTCCCCTTTTTATTAAAATGTTTTGCTCTGCTCCATCCTCATACCTAAGAATGCCTTTTTTTTTTTTCTTTTCCTAAACTTCATCATAAAAATACTAGCGTGGTCAAGCCACTGATTACCACTAAATGCTTGGTAGTTGCAGGAGCAGCGTAACTAATGCCATCCACTTGGGTTGTGGTGTCTGATATAAACTGTGTCACCTTTGGTGTGACTTAAGGATCGTGCTGCAGCTCTGCTTTTCTCTGATGATGAGCTGTTCAGAACCTGAAGATTCTCTGCTGCAGAATAAGTTAGCCATAAAAGATCTGTAAAGGACTGTAAAAAGGATTACATGTAAAATGATTTCTGTTGAGCTTTTCCATTAATTTTCTTCTGTATTTGTGTGGTCTTAGGTTTTCCCATTCTCCTCACACAGCTTAGAAAAAGTTTCTTTAATTGTCACCAGTTCCAATTCTATATTTTTACAGCTGGCTGGGATCAAACCTTGCCATTGTATTTGTTCTACCTGTAGTTACTACACAAGAATGAGACAAAAATATTAGTGACAAGAGCTTAAAACTTGAGGGAATTCAGCCATGTTCACACCTCAAAGTGCTCCTGAGCGTGTCACACATGTAATAGGCCTTTTACCATCCTTCCGCCACACCAGGTCCCTGCCCCTTGGAGAAACCAGGGTGTTGCCTTACGGCAGTGTGGGAGGTATCTGCTTCCCCTCATTCACGTGGGGAGTAACAATTCATCGTAAAGCCACAGATCAGCCCAGCCCTGTGACACAGAACTTCTCATGCAACAGACCTTTTGATTTTGATCTGTAAAAATTATTTCTTTTTGAACAGCTCTTAGAAATTTTTGATAACTCCCTTTCTGTAGGCTGTTGATAATGAAGGCCTAATCGCTTCTATTTTTACTCCCTACAAACTGCATTCACGTTTGGTCTCAGCACTCCAAGTTATTAAATTGTACAATAAAGTCCCCTGCTGTGCCTTTAAATCTGATAAGCTGTCGATTTTGAGACCACTAGTGAGTTTGTTCAGACTTGAATTCTCTGTAGCTATAAAACTAGCGCCCCTATAAAATGTGTAATAGTTGTCTTCAGCAAACTTTGTCCATCACTAAAATTTAGACTAATTGTGAATTACTGCCTTCTCAGGGCTGAGTACATTTTTGGAAAGCAGATGTTGGGCTAGATTTTAAAATACACCTTGATTTTATTTTTTTATTAGAATTGTGGAGAAAAATCATAAGGAAAAAGTGTAATAAATGTGTCATGAGTTTTGTGTTTGATTTTTTTATAGCTTATTTTATTATTGTCTGAGCTCTGAATTCTTTAAAAGGAGACAGGATTAGAGCCTGCATTAGGAAGTAATTCACTGCAATCTTTGAAGTTCACTACATCAGAACAGTTGATGTTGAGACCCCTGTACCTGTGCTATATTTGTTTTGCCGGCATTACTTTGGACTAGGTTTAGTCTGGTACCAGAAGTTAATTGTTTCCACTGGGTGTCTTTGAAGCTGTCCAAAAGACAGGTCATTGCTTTGGATTCTTACCCGCTTTAGGGATTGGAGTGCATTTTATGCATCCACGTGTGGCACTTCAGTTGTTTTTCCTAAAGATAAAGAGTCTGCACAGGGCAATCCCCTCATGTAAACTTGGCCAGTGTATGGTAAGCGGAGGTGGTTGAGATGCACAGCAGAACTGTTGTACAACTCAAATGTCATATTTTCTTTTTGAGTTGGGCAAAGTAGCTATTTGTGTTTCTTCAGTATAAAACAAGGTCTCCAAATCTTGTGATGATATCACACCTGCTTAGAGAAGCAGCAGAAAACTTTCAGTCTTTGGTGGGAATAAAGGTGATTCGGGGATGCCTGTTTCTGCAGACCTACTTACTGTTTGCACATGCCCATCAAAATTCACTCCTATCAAAGCCTGTGGGAGTGCTGGGAAGAGGTGAAGAAGGGATTCTCCAAGAAAGGAAGATTATCTATGTGCTCATGTAACCACAGTGCTACTCAGAAACTTTCTACTGCTGGGTTATGGGCTTCATCCCTTTGTCAGAGCTTGTAATGAGATGCTCAAAAGGCAGCTTGCTGTTGACAGTATGTAATAGTGACTCCATTAAAGACTTCAAATGAACCAGGATCTGGGGGTTTGTGCTCCTTTATACTAAACAAAGTAGCTAGAATTGAGGGTCAAGTTCTCATTTATAAGCATTTACTTCTGTAGTGGCTCCTGAGTTGAGGGCATAGTACATAATATGCCCCTCTTGCTGCAGAGCACAAGGTCCTTAAATGTTGGAGCAAGAGTAATCTGCTTTGAATGAGCAGTAGCAGAAGGACAGGTCACAAAATTCCACCAACTTTATTCTTTGATGCCTGGTCTCTTCAGCCCTTTCATCTGGTTGTTGTATCTTACAGTTAGACTGCAGTTATTCACAACTTTCGTTAGATATTGGAAAGCTAATATGTATAGGTTACATTGAACGCAGTGGTGCTAGGTGCTCTGGGAACTCTTTGTTTTCATTGTAATCTGAATTATAACTGAATATTATAAGTATCCCTCAGTGAAATGCCTGTGTTGTCTCCTGCTATTGTTGAACGGACTAGTTGATGCTGAAACAATTATTTTGGTAAGTTGTCTCCAGCTGCCTGAGGGTATGGTTTGATCATTCAAGCAACTGAAGGGATTGATCCTCCTCCTTGTGAACAGTCCCTCAATCTGTGCTTGTTTATTGTCTTCTTGCTAACCACTTAAGGACTGATCAACTTGATAAAGATCTTCTGTATCTGACAAAGATGAATGCAGTATTTTCTGTGGTCCCATTATCAAAATAATGAAACTGTGTGCTGAAGCAATACACATTTAACCACGTCAGTCAAAGTGAATCTGAAGCATTTCAAACTCGAGGGGGAAGAGAGAGAATCATAAAAATAACCAAACAAGTAGTGGTTCTTCTTGCCCCTTAAAAGTTTTTGGTCATGTGGATGTCTGAAGGAAAACTGGACATTAATATTGAATAGGTTATACAGTTAGGAAAATAATTCTATGACACCACATGATTACATGCAGTGACATGTGTTTGGAGCTACAAACAAAATTTCTTTTCCTCTTCCAATAGAAATTCCAGGTACAATGAATTCTGAGAAGCTTTCTGAAAAGGTTAGCAGACTTATTTGATGGTCTCACTTAAGAGGTGTAAATACATTTGAAACAAGACTAGTCTTGAGTCCTCCTGGTCCATCGCTTGAATGAGTGAACATGTGAAGAATATGGAGTGTTTTGTCCCATCTTTCTTATCAAAGTTGCTTTAATTTATTTTGAGGAAGATCAGAGGGGCTGGTTGTACCCCAGAGAGTAAACACCAAATACTACCTGAGAGCAAACAAGGGAAGTCAAAGGGGAAGACCAGTTTGGAAGGAGGAGGGAACCATTCTGCAGAGTTTGGGAAAATTTGACAATACTGTTGGTGCTTGCTTTGGGATTTTCTTTCCATTTTGTGCTTGGAAGATCATCTCACAGGCCAGATGCATTTGCTCTAAGGTAGATAACTACTATGTTAGGAGAGGGCATTTCTCTTTTTAATGGTAAAGATGAGAGAAAATCTGAATTGATAAAATATGAGATCAGGAACTTTGATAGGTTAACACAAATACTCTCAGCAGTTAAGATAGGCATGGCTGTATCACCTCTTTTAATTTTTTGTTTATTTTAAATTGGTCTGAGTTTATCTGATCTTTAACTGAAGATGGTGACTGTAAAAAAAGTCTATCCAAGTTATTACGGCATCTTAAATTAGAATAGTAGTAAAGCAGTAAATAGTATAGAGTTTTAAATGCTATTGCTTATACAGTAGCCTTTAGATCAGCACAATTGGCCACAAGTACACAGAAATGAAAAATTTTATTTGCTTCTGAAATATTCATGGTAATACCAATATTTGAAATTAATAAAATGGTGTGGTGGGCTTTTCATAATTTGACCATTATAATGGTAAGAAATGGCAATGTTCCTCACTGTTGTGCTTTCACAAAGAATATTTGGCTGATAATTTAATGACTTAAAATATTTTATTTCATTCTTAAAATCATACTGAAGAGGAAAGTGTCCATGTGTAGAACACTGTGGTTGAAACAATGTCGTTTATTTAATGTTGACTGTATCGCTTGTTTATGAATAGTGGCTGCTGCATTGAGAGTATATGAGGTATATACTACAAATTCTTGGTGTTTGAAAACAAAACACTTAAATGTAACCAAACTAACAAAATATTTTGGTTACTGTTAGGAAAGATCAAGTATTAGCGTGTTGAAAAGTAGGTGGAAATGCCTTAGTTTACAAATTCCTAGGGTTTCAAGTGTGAATGCTTTCTTCCTTGTAGTATTGTTAGGTAACTCTGGGAGGTGACTTTGGATCTGTCCACGTGACGTGTTCCGTAGCTGCTTCTACACTCTAATAAGAAATAGTTTATTTTAGCAATGACTGGTAAAGTTAGAAAGTCCTAAGTATTGTGCTCACTTACTGCAAAGGGGCTGTTCTATTTATACTGTCATTAGTACCTGAAAGTCAGTTTGGGTTCATGTAATTGGAAAAACATTTAGTCCTTGTTCAGGATGGCAGTAGAGATAATGAGGTTACATGGAGCTGAAAGCTGGAGTGTCACTGTCTATGAATTTGAGCAGTTTCTCTCTGAAGAAGCACCATTTCTTTTTGCCCTAAGAAACAAAGAGGCTTGAAGAAACCATATGAAGTCTATTGGCTGTTTTAGCTAATTATACAGAAGCATAAAATTTATGCTAAAATTTTCTCAGGAAATCAGCAAAATCTTGTAAGTGTCTTGGCTTTGATAGAATTATTTAATCTAAGCAACATATTACAGTGCAGTAAATATTTTATGCTTCACAGGGAAATAAATGTATTGTAACTTGTGACATACATACTAACTCTGCATGACCTCTTTGTCAGACTTTATACTAACATAAAAAATAAACTACTTAACAGATGCTCTATTGCTAATCTCAGGGGTTTATTGCTTCTACATTTTTATGAAGACATTAATTTTCTAAAAGTATTCTTCCTGGAGTATTCTGAAGTATCTTGAGAAATTAGCAGTTATTGGTCTAACACATTGCACCTCCTGGAAACCTGATCTACAGCCCCATTTCACTTTATTTTACTTGAGGAGCCTTTTTGGTTTGCATGAACAATACAAGTTCCCTTGGGAGTTTGTGAACTAATTTGTATATAACTTAGACATGCATACTGGGACTGATAAAGCTGTACTCTTTATTTAGTTTCTATATTAGTGTTGCAAAGAGATTATAGAAAATTACTCTTCTAAAATTTTAGTCGATTAGGCCATTCCATTACTTGAAAAAGTGCGTTTTACAATTCTCATTTTAAGGTATTGTCCTCTTTAATTGTAGAGTTTATAGGAGACTATTATTATTATTAAGTTACAAAAATTAGCTTCCACATAATAAGAGCATATTTCACAATCCATATGTCGAACTGGTTCATGGAAAAAATTTCATTATGCTGTAATTGGGGCTGTATCTTTACCTGTAGGGATAGACTTGAAAGATACACAATAGATCAGAAGGTTATGTTCCCCGTGAATGTCTGCATACAGTAAATCTTGAATTTATTTAGTTCTAACAGCGTGTGTGTGATCTTGAATGCATTTCTAGCAGGAAACTTGAAGTCGTGCTGTCAAGATTGTGAAATCCAAATTTTATTCTGTCACATTTTTTTTTCCCTACCAACATTTCTTGGAAATTTATCTGTTGTCATCCCAGATATATCCTATTCTTCTTCTTTCTTTAGCTGTTATTTCTAATAAGAAAAGAAAGTGAGAGGCTTTGTGGATAGAAGCATGAATGACAAGCTTGTAATTCAGTGAGAGACTGGACTCCAAGAGCCAGCGGGTTGGGGTTTTTCTCTTTGACTTGTAATTTACCCTTGGCAGAAGAAAAAAAGGTTTTTTCACCTATTATATGTCTAGATACATGATATCTGAAGTTTGATATACTGAGCATATGAACCCCTGTTTTGATTTAACTAGACACTGTTATTTTTTTGAGGAAGGAGCCAACTCTGCTGCTGTGTCCTGCATGGGATAAGAACCCAGTACATGTTAAAATAATAGTAGATTTTTTTCTCACTGTCCTCCCTGGCTTTCTTCCAGTTTGCCAAAGATACAGTAAGTAGACCTTGTTGTGATTTATGTCTTGTGATTTATGTTTCCTGTTTTCACCTTTGAATACCATGCCAGAGAAGGTCACCTGAGAATAGGCATGTCCTCATAGTTTTAAACTGTGAAATCCACAGCCATGCTGGTGTGGAATACCATGCAAGCCTCTCTCTGGCTATCAAGTGTATTACTGGAGCAGATATTGGGGACTTGTATAGATGCAAAACTAATGAAGGTGGAATTTTTCTGGTACCTCAGCAAAAATTCTGAAAAAATCCTATGAGAAGCCTTTGCCATTTTTTTTGCTGCAGTTGTATTTTTCAGGAAAGCTGTGTCAGTAAGGGCTTAAATCCTATGATCCAATGTCCACTACAGAATTTTCCCCCAGCTGACTGCCTGTTGGATTCTTTTAAGAGTGGTAGCTAAAATTAAGAGTAGCCTGTTTCTGTAACAGAATTACACTCATTTTTGCATTATTTCTGTTGCCTCTGCAATTCTTTTTGAGTTGTTTGTTTTTATGTTTTTAAACAGAAAATGTATGAAAATGGTATGTAACTTGGAACTTGAAACAGATAACTATGAGTTTGTTGGGGCTTTGCTCAGTACTTTTTTTCTGGTGTCCACTAGAGCAGAGGTGAGGTGTTATACCTATAATAAAAAGAGAGAAAGGAATATATTAGCTCATCATAGAGGATTGCTGTGAGAGTACAAGTCTATGCGGGCCTATGACTACCCTGCATCTGCAAGATCTGCCTCTTGGGAGCATAGGCCATCAGGCTCTATAGGCTTAACCTGGAAAAAGTTTAGTGCATTTAAAAAAAAAAAGTTTTATTTCCTTGCCACTGCCCCCTGGTGCAGTGAGTGGTGAAAGGATCTTGTATTCCTTCCAGTTCAGATACTCTTTATCCTGAAAGAAAACTTTCTTTTCATATTGGTAATGTAGAGGAATAGTAACTTGTTCCTCTACTTGAAGTGATCTGTTTTTTTCTTAAGAATTATGGTAATATACAATTTTTCCAGGCTTTTCTGTTAGTGTGAAAGGAGGTGTTTCTGTGAGTAGGAAGCTGTTTCAAACTATTTGTGACTTAAAAGATGAGAAACATGTAATTTATAGTCTGGCAGAAGTGTAGATTTAAGATATACATTGGACTAGTTTAGTGACAGCATATTCTGTATTAGGCATGAAAGATTATCCTGTGATCTATGTTTAACTCATAAGCAATTTTATTTATGCCCGGAATGTAAAAGAATCCTATAGCATCAGTGCCAAATAACAATATATACCAAATGCAGGAGAAAAATTCTTCCTACCCCCTGAATTTTAACAGATTTTCTGTCAAACCCATGATTAATTGTATTATTGACTTTGAGGTGGCTGGCAATGTTTGTCCATGGAAAGTCCCTGATACTAGAGATTCCTCACAGAAAAGAAAAAAAAGTTAAAGATTAAAAGAAAACTTCTGGATAAATTCTACTGATTCTATAAATTCCACATAATTTATACTAAAAGTCTAATCCAAAATTAAAACTGTTTCTTTTTACCTTTGAACATGTGTATTTGTAAAATAAATACATAATTAGAAATCTCTAGTCGTAGTTGATTAAACCAATTGCAAGAAATTTCATACCAGATTGAAAGGTGTCATGTTTCACTACTTAGCAATAGTACCATATAAAACATCTCCTTTATCTATTCATATCTCTATCTCATATTTAGGTTTCGTACTATCTGACCGGATAGATGTTTCAAATGCATGGAATGGTAACTCGGAGATGTCCCGTGTAGTGTTCAATCTGTCTACAAGCACTTTCTGGCCTTCATGGTTTTTCATGCATGTCAGTAGTTCTGTTGTTCCATTAAACCCAGATGCAAGTAAAGCTTAAAAGCCCTGTACAAGTGTTTCTTGTTTGGCGGCTTTATTCTGTGTACCCTGTGGTGACAGTTCTTCTAGTGTGTCAGAAGGCCTATGAAAACAGGAGATGTACCATTTCAGTGTAGGAGCAACACATAAAACTATGTCAGTTAAACTTAAAGCTGGAAGTAAAAGGATAACCAGTGTAGGAGTGGTTGTGAAAGAAAAGTTGCAAGTAGTTTCCAAAGACAATGTTTAGAACTATCTTTTTTACTTGGAAATGGGTTAGAAGTAGCCTGACTGTGAAATCAACTTCCACCTCAAATTTAAAGCATTATAAGGTTAATGGGTTGTTTCACTTTTTTTTTTGTTTATATTCCTTTGTTGTAAAGCAATTCAAGATAAGTGGAGTTTTCCATACACTTTACTTTCTGACCAGTATGTCCTTAGCTAAACATCTTTTCTATATTTTCAGCATCCAGAAATTGTCAGGGGTATTTTTAAAGCTGGTTTGCCAACATACTGAGACATTGGAGCCTTAGAGGTGTTTGAGGATCTTGGCATTTTTGGCAAGTTGTGGTGTGTTGTAACTGGGATGAGGGGGAGGGATGGGGACACGGACATTTCTAACAGCGATGGAAAGGTGACACTGTGTCTCAGAGCTTCTTTCCAGCATGTCATTTAAGGAGCAAGCTAGTAAATGATTTATTGGGGCAACTTTCAGGAACCTTTATAATCTGCCACTATGCTTTATTAATGTTTCTGCAGCAACCTTTTGTTAGATTCATGATCAGTGTTTTCTCCCCAAAGGTTTGCATGCAACCAAATGATGATCTTTTGCTGTGGTCCTCCACTAGTTCTCCATTCTCTCAGAGAAACAGAATCTCTTTCTTCCTTTTTCCTTCCATGGCATTAATTTGATGCCTAGGAAAAGGACAAGCTTTGATTCAGTCCTTTGTGGTGGTTCAAAATGCCTCCCCCTCTCCTGCTGTGACATATTCTTTCTCTCCTGGAACTGCAATTCTGACATAGCCATACATGGAGCATGAAAGGTTGTCTAAAATGTTGCCTCCTGTGCATCAGCAAAGAGTCTGTCAGGCTTTGCTCTGTGGTAATAGCAGGGGGATTCTTAAAGGTGAAAAAGGCAATTTGGGGTTTTGAAAAATGAGGCCACTTCCTTAGATGCTTGCCTCACTCTAACTTCAAGGACAGTTGGACATGTTGAGATTTGTCACCGGTGTCCAAAAACAAAGGTGGTGGAATTGTGCCTTGTCTGCAAAGTGGCTAGAACATAAGCATGATGACTCTCACATTTAAGTTTTTGTGTATAGGGATTTTTAGTTGTTTTGTATATTGAGGAAGTAATAGTTAAGCTGGTGCTTCTTTTTGAAAAAATGGGCTAAAAATCGATCTGAAACTTCTGTGCAAGCTACACTAGTGCAGAAGTGGCACAGTGCCATTCTCGGTTACTAGGCTGCCTGCTCAGATAGCTTGGGTTCAAGGGGTCCTGCTATCAGAAGTGGACTCAGCTGATGCATCCTACTGCTCATTCTTTTTTTTTTTTTTTTTTAATTGGTGTTGGTATGTTGCGGTTTGGGTTTGTTTGTTTTTTTTTTTTTTAATCCAGTGAACACTGACATATAACTACCTGATTTGACATTTCAGGCATCTTCAAAAAGACCTTACTTGTCAAAGTAGGTCTTTTAAGATTCACTTTTGTTCATTTTTTGTGAAGGTAGTATGTGGCTTATGGAGTTTGCTTCATTACACCCACTCTGTCCACCGAATTTGCTGTTTTTCTTTGCTATTTGTAAGTAACAATAGATAAAATATTAATAAAAGAGATCCTTTGATTTATTCTGCAGTGCATATAAATGATATTATAAAATCATCCAGCTTCACTTTTTTCTAGCCTGTCCCAGTCCTCTTTAGCTCACTAGCACTTTAACTCATGCAGATGACGTTGGTCTCCACTGAAAAACAATTCCTGAATCAGAAGCCCCACGTTATTTTTGATTCACTTCTCCTTGAACCTATAGTAGATGCTGTGGCTTGGGAAGCGGTGGGTATGAATCAGCACTGTAAACTGGGAGGTGAAAAGATATGTTTGTTTCATAGGAAAAGCAAGAAGTGGCTTCCATGTAAAAATAATTTCGAGGGCTTTTATACAGGACCCTATTAGATGAAACCCTAATGTGTTAAGTGTACAACAGAGAAGCTGCATAAAATACTTTCTTTTCCAGTGCCAGGAAAGATTTTATAATATCTATAACAGAACATTTCCAGTGATGATTTTTTTGCTATAATTGGGATGATGTAATTTACAATTCACACTTGTAATCTACTGACAACACTGTCCAATAATGTTTTTTGTCCACTCCAGCACTAAATTCTAAACCAAATCTTTGTAACATTATGCTAGAGGGGCATGTAGATATTTCCCTTAAAAGTACTGCATGATTCATGCACCATGTATCGCTGTTTCTCTGCTGCAGTGTCTCAAAGGATATGTTTTAATCTTATAAATAAAAGCATAAAAAAATAATTTGCATGCTAGTTGGTCCCTGTGTCACTGACATTTATCTTTTGTTGATAAGGCAGAACTGGAGGTGTAGGCTGACAATTGTAAAATTATGCACTGTTGATGCTTCCCCCCCGGTATAAAATAGCCACCAATTTATACATTCCCTGTGCAATGGCTAGAGGTAGGTGTAACTTGTGACAAACTCACTTGGGAAAATTAGAGATACCTTCTCGTATCTGTTGTTTTCTAGATGCCAGCTTGCAGACATTTACTGTCCGTTACCTGTATCTCCCTGTAATTATCTGAGTTGGAAGTCTGAAACTGAGTTGGCTGAGGCTGGGGAGAAGGGATGTTAGTGGGGATTTGGTACTCATATTTTTGACTTAAACACTGGATCTGTATTTCTTCATCATGTATGTTCTTTGATTACCTGTTCCTGTGCTATAGGTTTACTAATAGTTGTGGAGTACTTTTTTTCATAATGAACTGTCTCTGTAAGCAAATGGATGAACAAACTTTTATAATGCATTCTTTTATTTGGTATGGATATAATTAGCTATTGGAAGTGTGGCACTTAGAAGTTGTACAGTTCTGCAATGTACGATTCATAGTAAAAGAGATATGTCTCATTTTTTGGTAAACTTTATTTAATTTTATCAAGTTGCACAAGTGACTGTATGAACAAGTGGTGTGATATGGGAAATGATTTAATTGAAGACACTAGACTATATATTTTACTTTCCTTTTCAAACTACATTTTAAGTGCAAAATAATTTGCCTCTTTTTTTTGTTTGCATTCTTCCCTTATCCCCAGTTTTGCCTTTGTTCTTGTAAAAATCAGAGTCAGTGCTGCCTTTGTGGTCATGTCAAATACCAATATTGACCAACCTACTCCTTACTGTGAGGAGTAAATGTATTTCTGGAACC
The DNA here is from genome assembly GCA_027560015.1 of Chloroceryle amazona. Classification (NCBI taxonomy): domain Eukaryota; kingdom Metazoa; phylum Chordata; class Aves; order Coraciiformes; family Cerylidae; genus Chloroceryle; species Chloroceryle amazona. Next base: position 12,029 of record JANHFX010016218.1, read on the forward strand.
ACCAATGAAAAGTTTGAAATATTGCATTAGAGTTTTCAAGTCGTTATTTTTAAGATAAATATTCTAAGAAAAAAAGAACTACTTGAAAACTGAATAGTAGAACTCTTGGGTATTGTGATGCTGCATTGAAATCATCAGGAAGGTGTCAGCCGTTTCAGATGTCTGGGTATCATATGGTCTCTGCTTTCTGTCACTGTCTTCACCCGCACCAGCTTTCACTGCCTGGGATTCAGGAGACTTGCAGGGGACTGTTCCTCCCCAGCGAGAAGTATTATAACCCTGGAAGTTTCATGAAAAAGATAACCAGAGCCCATAATTGTTTATTCAGGCCAAGGTTTCAATCGAGCTTTATTTATTTTTGTAGTTCCCCATGCACTGGAGAATAGAGAGCCTTCCTTCCACCCGTGACATCCCATTTCCCTAAAGGCACTCCATCTGAACCTCTATCCTTCTTAATCACAAGATGAATTGGGAATTTCAGATGGGACATGATATATTTTCTTTTGAGTTTTAATTGCTCCTTTTATACATACGAAAAAAAAAAGGAGTTAAGAGTTCTGCACACAGAATTTTAAATAATATGAACCTTGGGAAAACTGTAAGGGTAGATGCTACAATTGAAGATGATGAGAAGAAGGATCAATGTGAGGGTTATTATGGTAAGAAGTCCTGGTTTCTGCTTTGTTTTTTATTAATTTTCAGCATTTATTTTAGGGTAATTTTTACTATCAGCTGACAGGAGCAAAGTGATGCAAAGCAAAACCCACCATAATCATCTTACTGGAATTGCAAGCTGAAACTTGAGCAGAAACGCATTGGCTGATTAATTCAGAAGAGGCACTCAAAGGCAGACTCTCTTCCTATGTGCATATTCTGTTTTCACAAGAGCAGTAAGTATGAAAATTTCATAATGCAGCTCAGTGTAACAGCGAAGTATGTTGTGGTAGGAGAATGAAAGGGAAAGAGTAGGTCTAATGAGCAGTATGATGGATTCCTTAAAAAACCCAAACCAACAAACAACAAACCAAACCCCAAAAACATCCCACCTTATTTTTCTCCAATATTCAGATTTAAAAGCAAACAATACTTGCTGATAGTTAGGCACTGTGGTTGATTCTTTTCAGAATGCCTTCTTGGAATTGCCATCTAATTTACAACATTGAAGGTGGATTTATGGGTATCTGATGCTTGTTGTTGTTGTTTTTGTTGACACCTCTATTGATAGGAATTGCTTTGCCTTCAAGCCCTGTGAAGACTTCAGAGAATGGAGCTTCCTAGTCAGGAAACTTAATACCTAAGTGTCCCTAATTGCTTGAATTTTCCTGCAGCCTTAGGATAAATGTTTACCCTCAAATTCTTAAAAATGAAATACTGGATGTTGGGTTAGTGCTAATAGGTATATCTGCAGAATTTTTTCCAGTAGAACAAAAACGTTCTAGGATGATATTTTATAATGCTGTCTTTATTGAACGTATCTTATGTATCAAGTGCTGCATTACTAATATATATTCAAATAAATGTAACTGTGATTGTGACATGCCTGGGAGGTAAAGATGGGCCAGCAAAGTAATGCAGTGATATTATCAGTATTCAGCAAAGTACATGTCTAATATCAAATATAGCCCTATGAAAGGCAATTTACTTGTAAGCACATATTCAAGTGCTTTGTTGAATTGAACACTACTTGCAGAATGCAGTAGTTCTGAAAAACAGAAAATGGAGGTTGTTTTATTTCAATAGAGGGGAAAAAAAACACATTTATTTTATCAGATAGTCACCTCTATTTCCTATGTAGCTGATTTGCAAAGGGAAATGTCATTTACATGTCTATTTTTCAAACTTTACGCTTTCTGAAAGTGTGAAACTTAACCTTAGTAAAAGGCAATATTTGTGCTCTCAGTTGTCTGAAAGGAAGGAATAAAGCTGACAAACCTTCCACCAACAAGTAGGGCAAGAGGCCTGTCTTGCCTGAACTCAGGCAAGAGCAAGCCAAAAGGAGAATCATTGGGAAAAAATTGACCGATCTAATAGATACAGCCTTGCCTTTGTTAGAAATCTTCTGTAGTTTGGCACTCATTGCAATACAAGTTTTTCTTTGGTTAGGATTACGCACTTAGATTTTGACAAAGAGGTGGCAGCCTCAAAATTGGCACTAACTTACTGTATATTCTGAACACTACATTGTCTTCAGAAAACAGTGATAATGCAGGACACATTTTCTGCTTAAAGAAGTTTGCTAGACAGTTATATATCATTTTTATTAACATAAATAACATAAAACCAGTATCTTCAGCACTTTGTGTAAAATATAAGCCATGGGAGAGCTTCAGGGTGTGGGTGTCACATTGTAATTAATTTCTCACTCTCTTGTGAACTGTTTTAATGCTCTTGCACTAATTTAATTCTCTGACTTGAATAGTATGGGATATTGGATAAATCCCTACAGTATCTCCCTCTGGCTTTCTAACTTGGAGTTGTAAGAATTGTGAATGGCCTCAGTCCCAACTTGGCATTAAACACAATCTGTGTATGCCCAGGACTATCAGTGCTGGCCATGATTTTTAAAGGAAGTGTCAGTCTATAATGCAAATAAATACACTCACTACTGTCATCTGCTTCCTTCTGCTGAAGCATAAACACATGCAGACAGTGATCTTCTGATAGCTTTTAATTATCTTTGCTTGTTGTGAAATATATTTGGAAGCATCTAACCTAATATAACCTCCTCTTGCCCCTCAGATGGGGCAGCTACAGTTCAGAAATGGAAGCATTCCTCGATGTTGCCCTGTCACGTCAGCTGTATTACCATGGTGGGGGTTGTTATAACCTTAACACTTCAAAAATCTGACATCCTTTCTGAGTTTAAATTCAATTTTCTAGTTTAAGTTTTGCCCATGCAGTGGGTTTCATTTAGTTCGGTTGTCATTTCAACTATGGGAAAATGGATCTGTGTTTTTCTAGGGAAATCGGTAATTGTTACAATCTTAAGGCACTGCTGAGAGGTCTGTGTGCTGATGCTTCTGCAGCAGAATTTGTGTCTCATAGTGCCTATGTAAAAGGTTTTAATAAAGGATAAACATCAGAGGAATATACCCAGATTCCAGAATTCCGCTTGTGTCCATTAATTTTTTTCAGAGTTGTATTTATCCTGACATGTTTTACCAACTCTTTTTTGCCACAATGCTCCAGAACACTGCACTCAGCAGTTCAGCTTTTTTCTCTCTTAATCGCTTTCTTTTTTATCAGACAAGGATCGCTTGAAAAAAAGGATGCTGGAATGCTTCAGAGTTGGTTTGTTAGTGGATTAAAGAACAAGTAAATGCATATATTGATTTTGAGAGCTGAAAAACCATGCACGTTTTTTCAGTTACTAGTTTTCCTTATTCTGCAGGGATGCTTCAGAAGGAAAGATGTTATTTGAAGTAGGAGGAAAAAAAAACCTGAATTTTCAGCAGTGCTATTGCCTGGTTGAAGTGACTTTCCATGAAATGTTAATGAAAATGGATATCCATGGGCAGCGTTGCAAAGCTGGGGTTTACCTTGATGTTTTGATTCTTATTTTTTTTTAACCTAATATATAGCTATTGATTTAGCTGTTCTTTTTTATGTACTTACTAATTAATCGCTGACAATATTTTTTTAATACTTTAGTTTAATTAATGTTGTAAGAGCTACAAGGTCCAGGCTCAAAGGGTGTGCAGAAACCTCCCTTGTCGGTCCCAGTCTCTCAAGACCAGTGAGGATTTTTTTTCTACTTAAGACTTTTACTTCTTTTACCAGGATAAGATAGAACTGTATTTTCAAGGTATTTTTGAGAATTCGGAGTTGTTGATTGTAGGTATAATTAGCTATCCAAATTCACCTCCCTGTTCTGCTATCACCCATAGAAGTTTTACTGTTCTACATTTGCTTCCTTATCTTTCCACCCAGTAACTATGTGGGATTATAAAAAGCTTTTAAGGTTAAGTAGCCCTATAATGGTCATTTTGTCTGTTCTGCCGTGTAGCAGAAACCTAGAATTTCCTGCAGTAACCATTGCATCAGGTATAATGTGGTCCCTGGTGATACGGAGCTTATATTTTTAAGAGATCTTGAATGCTGATTTGGAGACTTCAGTTGCTAGAGAATTCAGCATACCTGTAGGTAAATTTGCCTCTGGTTTGATTATACACATGGCAAAATTGTGCACTTTATTTGTAATCTAAATCAGCTCAGCTTCCAGCTACTGGGTATCAGATGTTGGAAATTCAGCAGTGATTTAACAAAGCTATTCAAGAAAACTTTCTCCTCACTCTGTATAAATTTAGGGTAATATTTGTATGAGAAAAGAGGTGCCTTTTGGGGGAGGAATTTTTAAAAATCAAAATAAATCTGGTGAGCAATTAAAAATGTGAGATGTGTTGCAGCTGCCTAAAAGCAAACAGTGGGGGAATGTAGGGAGGTAAAATCACATTTTCCCCCTCTCTGCTATTCTAAGCCTATGATTTAAGGCTAAAATGTAATCTGCTAGTGATACTGAATAATGGGAAGACAGACTCTTTCCTAGCGTGAAATGCATAACTTCCCAGTGCCATCCCTGAAAGGGGCAGCCTTCGCAAGTCATTGTGAAGCCATTTCCTGGACAGAGAGGGAATGCAGATGCCGTGTCGTCCAAGTTTTATGTCCCCAATAGATTTGCTAGGCTGAACTAAATCTAACCCTTGCTGAATTGCTCTCTCTCTCTTGTGCAGTCTACGCTCAGAAATGTATTTCAAATGTCTCTGAGACCTCGCTGTAGGAAAAAGAAACCTTATTGAGTATACAAAGGCTTGAACAACTCACATTTTAAAGATTAATGTAAGTGAGTTTGATTTATCAGCAAAATGTGCCTCACTTCAGCTGTTGAACCAATGGACAAGCCATTGGGCAGTGGAGAAAACGAATGCCACTAAATCATTTTTTGTCCCTTTTAACTGTCATCTTACCCTTTTCCTATCATGTGAGTGGTGTTGTGACAGTATTTGGTGCATTCAGTCATTCACTGACTGTGGTGTATTTCATTTGTTCGGAAAACTGCTGCCGCTGGGGAAGAAAGGAAAGCAAAACAAAACCATTGCCACAGGTCAAACTTTGAGGAATCCAATTTTATCAGCAGAAGTCTGGAATTCACAGGCTCTAATCTGATGTTTTAATGTCCCTGAGGACAACAGTGAAACAATCCAATAGAAGGAGCTTTAAAATGTAGATCTTTATAGAATTTGCCTGTAGAACTGTTTTAAAACTACAATACCACTGGCCTAACGTATTAAAAATTGAACAAATTAATTGATTTGGAGAGTGGGGTTTTGTGCAGTTTTACTGTGTAAGACTTAAATTTATTTGGACAAAGTAATAGTAAAAACTAACAGCAGATGACACCGAGTTGGGCAGGAGTGTTGATTTGCTTGAGGGTATAAAGGCTTTACAGAGGAAACTGGACAGGCTGGGTTGATGAGCCAAGACCAATGGGAAGAGGTTCCACAAGGCCGTGAGCTGGGTCCTGCACTTGGATCACAACAACCCCCTGCAATGCTACAGTCTTGGGGAAGAGTGGCTGGAAAGCTGCCTGGCAGACAAGGGGCCCTGGAGATGTTGGTCAACAGACAGCTGAAAGCGAGCTAGCATGTGGCCAAAAAGGCTACCAGCATCCTGGCTTGTATCAGCACTAGGTGGCCAGCAGGACTGGGGAAGTGACTGTCCCCCTGTACTCAGTACTGGTGAGGCCGTACCTTGAATACTGTGTTCATTTTTGGGCCTCACTAAAAGAAGGTCATTGAGGTGCTGGAGTGTGTCCAGAAGGGCAACAAAGCTGGTGAAGGGCCTAGAGCCCAAATCTTGTGAGGAGTAGCTGAGGCACATGTGATTGTTTAGCCTGGAGAAAAGGAGGCTCCCGAGAGACCTTCTTGCTCACTGCAACTCCCTGAAAGGAGCTTATAGCGAGGTGGGGGTTGGTCTGTTCTCCCAAGTAACAAGTGATAGAACAAGAGGAAAGAGCCTCAAGGTGTGCCAGGGGAGGTTTAGGTTGGTTTAGGAAAAAATTCTTCCCTGAAAGGGTTGTCAAGTCCTATAACAGGCTGCTCAGGGCAGTGGTGGAGTCCCCATTCCTGGAGGGGTTTAAGACATGTAGATGTGGTGCTGAGGCACATAGTTTAGTGGTGGACTTGATAAGTTAATGGTTGGATTCTGTGATCTTAGAGGTCTTCTCCAACCTAAACAATTCTAGGATTTTAAATCTAAAGTAAAATAATGAAAATTTAGTATTTCACTAGGGGAAAAGGAAGAAATGTGAGCATAATAAGCAGTATCTTCAAAGTATCAATTTACCTGTCATGAGGGTGACTTAGGGCTAGCCATGGTTAATTTACAGTATTGGCTAGTTTATCTTTTGGGTGATGGTAAGAAAGAAAATATTCCTCCCACTGAGACATGGAAGGCTGTTAATACAGTAACCACTCACAAAAAAGCTTTCATGGTAAATAATTAAGTTTTTTTTAAAGAAATACAACCATGAAAATGTCTTAAGTTCTGACACACATAAAAAACCTTTTCCATTTTTAAATAAGTGCTTACTTATCCTCTTTTCATGCTTTATGATTCATTCAGCTTATATCTATGTATTGCTAACTGGAGGCAGTAAACTGCTTCACCAAAACCAGCACAAGGGCCATACTGGTTGAAGTCCATAAACTTCTATAAAATACTCTTAACAATACTTTGAACACTGATGCTGCTTAATTTGACATCTGTTCATTTAATGGTCTTTTAATTGAAGGATAATAATTTTTAAAATTTATTTTAAAATAATACATTTGCTTCTATGTATAGTGGAATACAATTTATACTGCTAATACTACCTTTTTTCTGCCCTTGCAGTATCTCTAGGAATAGGTGCTTGTTTAAGAAATACAACTACTACTACTACTAATGTAGAATCCCTGCACAATTTTGAGAGCAGGTTAAAAATAATACTTGGATCTTAATTTAGCAAGCACTTGAAAATTGGTGTGGTGTCAATTGACTCTACAGAGACATGCATTGCTTAAGATTAAACATGTGATGAAGAAAATTAATCAAAAGCCACCAGTGCTTCCTAGGCTTAGTTATAGCAGGGAGGCAGAATGGTGAGAGACTGGCCCAGGTTGCCCAGAGAGGTGGTTATCTCCTGTCCCTGGAAGTGTTCCAGGTCAGGGTGGATGGGGGCTCTGAGCAAGCTGCTCTGCTTGCAGATGTCCCTGCTTGCTGCAGGGGTGTTGGACCAAATGGCTTTGAAAGGTTCCTTCCAGCCCAAACCAGTCTATAATTCTATGCTAAATGGAAAGTAGAGAATAGTGTTTAACCATTGGGCCCCGTTTGTTTTGGCCTATTAATTACAGTAGAAAGTATTGAATGCCTTTGCACTAAAAGTACAATATGGCCATTATTCAAAGTGTATGTGTAGCAAGATCGTATATATCAAGAAAATCTTGGCTTGTCTCTGACATAGAGTATATTCTCTCTGCAAAATACCAATTGTATAGATGTCTATAGTAAGAAATAATACTGGGGCAGTAGCCGGTCTAGAACGTAAATTGGTGTACTCTGTTGTTAGCAGGTTTAGAAAGCATGATTTATTGATAATGTTCACTAAACCCGAGTAATTTAATGCAGGGTATTTTCAGTCTCTTTTTAAAAATTCTATATGATATCCAGCATACTGCTCTTCTCCCATAAAAGTTAGGTACGGCATTAATCTTTCCTGTGTATGTAAAGTGTTGCAATGAGATGGAAATTTATACGCTCACTCCCCAAGAATAATTTCCTAAGCATTAACCTGGCCAGAAATGACTAAACGCAACCAACAAAAACTTTTCTGACATTATGATTTGATACAATTGTTGCATAAAAGGCTATGCTCCATTAAAATAAATGTCTTTCTCAGTCATTGTAACTGCAGTATGGTTCCTTAACGAATGAAGATGTTAACTATAAAACAGTCCTCACTCCACCTACAGTCCTGGAAACACCAAATGTACAAACAGAACGCTTGCTTTTTGATCCTGCAGCTTTCCAAATCCAAAGGGTAGAAGCTGCAAGTACCGGGGAAAAGAGACAAAATATATTAATTTTTTTTTCCAAAACTTCTTAACAGTGCCTGACCAAAAATCAGTGAGTCCTTGACAAGACATTTCAGTCTAACTTCATGAGCTATTTTTGACATTTTGTACAGGTTTAGGGTGGGTTTTGTTTTGTTTTTTCTTTGTTTTGTTTTCCTGTTTCACACAGTTAATTTTGCTAGGTCATGTGGATACTGTACTTCTCTACAAGCAGGGGTTTTAAGGGACATATGCAACTCATTATCCTGGAAGTAGCTTGCATCATTTCCTACCCGAAAACATAAAAAGAGCTCTAGAGTTTTTCTGCTACTGACTTCCATTTTATCTTCCTGTTACATAACCTGTTTGACAGGTAAAGCAGGAGGAAGTGCTGTCTCCATCAGATTTTTTTTTTAGGTGTTGGTAAGTGATGCTTTGTCATGATTTTTAAGTGAACTTCTGTTTTATCACAAAAGCTTTAAAGGATGGTTTGTTTTATGTTTCGCATTCTCACATTTTAATCCATCCCTCCTGGCTTTGGCTTTTCAAGACTTTATTTCATTCAGATGTAAAAGATAACGTCCCGCCATCAATATTGAAACTCTGTGCTTGAATGCTGGTGTAATTGACTTAAAGTTGTTAAAATTCAGGGAATCATCAATATGTACTTCGCTTAATCAATTTTTTAGAAACACAGAATTGACAGTTTAATGAGAAAAGCTTTCCAAGGATCACAGTCCCCTCCTCCTCATTACGAGAATCAGCTTTACATTAAAGAAACAGTAAATCCAATTTGATTTCCCTTTCGTGAAAGACTGAGCTGTCCCAGGTGTGACCTTTCTTTTTGCTGGCTAAGGAGGACAAGTGCTAAAGAAATGAGATAATCAATAAGCATTGGTTTTGTATTGTTCATCTTAAGTACACTTGGGCACGTTATGTGTTTTCCTTAGTGTTTCCTCCTTTGCTAGCCCAGCCCACTGCTGACAGAGCCAAGCAGCTATTCAAGGTCAGGCAGTTCCTTGGTTTCAAACTTTTCTTTGGCAATTCTCCCATTGTCGTTTGAATTAGCCTTAGCTCATCAACATAGCTTTTAAAAATGCCACCAAGATCATGGTTTAACGAACTGAGAAATGAATGTGTTGACCTTACAGTTTTAAAGGGGAACGCAGTATGGTTTTGCTCCTGGCCTCATTGGTCTCACTGTGGAATACCACCTTCAAGTAAATGTATTTTTCCACAGCTCCACTCCCAGAGTTTAAGGATATCTCTCAATTAGATGAAGTATTCTCCTTTTGGAGCTCAAACGTCTTGGAGTGGGTTAGCTGAGAGGTGTAATTTACTGGAGACTTTCTATCAGATCATTGAACTTTTAAGCTGTGTAAAAGTCAGTGCGATAGAAACCCACAGTGAAAGATTATTTCAATATTTGTATTGAAATATTACCTAAATCTGAGGATTTCACAACTTCTTACCTCTTCTTTTCTGACAAAGTGCTCGAGCACTCTTACACAAGGACCTTCTCTGACTGCAGTGGGAATGATTGTAAGGGAAGGAGAGGGGAAATAAAAAAGTAAACAAACCCAAAACATACTTCAGCTCACCAAGAGAGAGACAGTAGAGTAACTTCAAAGAAAAACTGGCATTGTTGTCTCTCAACCCTGGGCTTAGCTGGTGGGCATGCATTCTTCTTTCTCACTTGGGTTAGCAAGTAACCCCCACTCTCGGGATCATTTGAACATACTTGCCCCATCTCTTGTCTCTGACCTTGTGTTAATTAGACATTGCTACCGATGCTCATTTCCTAGGAATGTTTTTACTTTATTCTGATTTGTAGAATCTGATGGAGGGAATATTGTGGTAGCAGAAGGGATCACCCGAATAAGTATTGACACTGCTGTATACACTTTAACTGAAGGAAATGGAGAGTTTAGGTAGCTTTTGCATAAAGCAGTCATTAAAAAACAAAACGCAACAAACCTTTAAATGAATTTCAGTGCAGCCTGCCTGTTCTCTGCTTGCATACTCACATGGAGACTGCCCATGCTGGGATGAATTGAGCATGCTGTATTTCATGTTGAGGAAAGTGTGAAAATACATGCTTTAATTCTATTCATTCAGATTTAAAGTTCAGTAAGGTGTGTGCATGCTGGCATAATTGTTTGACTGTGGTGTGCAAACCTCTTTCTTGCTTCCTATCCCTGCTCATGATGTGTTTTGCATAATAATTCTTTAACTTCTGGGCTGTGAATATTATCTCATTAACATAATTACCTAATTTGTTGTTTTGTGAATTATAATAGATAAGTAATAATAGTCTGAGCTTATTATCACATTTTCTTCTGTGCTTTGTGTTCACAGTAAACAGATTGAAATGTGATTTTGTTATATTTTTTTTAATTTTAAAAGGAGGGATTATTCAAATAGCACAATGATTATGTGACCCATTTGTGCACATGCAAAACACCCAAGAGATTCCAGCTATGGGCTGCAGCATCCTTTAAGGCACTTACCTGCAATCTTGGCCTACATTAAGACCTCCTCATCACAAGGAACTAGATTTACTATATTTGGAAGCCACAAGGTGCATTAAACACCAATTTTATCCTTTAATTTCAGGAAATTAAAGCCAGATTATTAAAGGATTTTAGTCCCTGCAGAAGCAAGTCTAAGTTACCTGTGCTATTTATGGAGAAAGTGTGCTTACATTAAAAAAAAAATTAGAGTTTAATTGCAGTTACAATTTCCTGTAAATATTTAATGTCTAAATTATTTGTATTGGCATAGATAATCTCTTAGAATCCAGTGAAACCGCTTTTGCTTATAGAAGGTTTTGTGTATTTGCAGGATTCTTCTGCAAAGAGAACTTCTTTTCAGGCAGATCTTTTGAGCTGATTTCCTATTTTTAGCATATTAACATTTGCCTTATAAATACCAATGCTGGAATATACAATATTTAACTGGGGAACCAAGTAGGACAATTATAATTTTCAATTAGATCTGAATACATTTTGTCTTAATAAAACTTTATTTCAAAGTGCTTTGAAAGTTTTTATGTTAAAGTTGCTGTTATGCCAAGTCTATGCAAGGAGCTCCTAAGGTGGTTTTGAGAGGTCTAAACCATTGCTTTTTCCTCAAAAGTATTAGATGTAATTAGGCAAACTCCCTGGAACCTAAGTAAGGTTTAAAACAGGCAAGGATATTTTTAATAACAGGAGAAGGCATATAAGCTATTGCCTATGTCTCTTCCACTCCTCATCTGTAGAAGAAAATATGATAGTGGTCAAAATCCATTTAATATAATTCCAAAACTAGAGAGAGTCTGAGATCCTGACTCATCAGATAGGCATTTGGAAGAATGTTATCCCTGCTTCCACCTTGTGAGCAGGTGCTGGGTGTGCGTTAGACTGGTTGCAGAAGGGGACGCTGATGGCTGAGGACAGTAAGTGGTGTGTTACTGCCCCACTTCCCCTTCATGAGTTTATGAGTTTCAATTTATTTTGCCATGGGAATTTTTATCTCTTTTTTTAATGTTTACAAAGTTTATTCCTCTCATGTGTGATTCTTTAGTTCTTGATGAAATTGTTTTCAGAGGAAAAATTTTCTGCAATTTTGTTTAACTATGTTAAAAGAAATCCTAATGTACCAAAGGTGTAAAAGACTGTGAAATTTCCATTGTCAGTTAAAAGTAAATCTACAAGAAAACTCATCAGAAAGCAAAGGTGCCTGAGAGACAATATTGGCCAAGTTGTTTGCTCTGCATCTATGTGATATGTACATGAAACAAAAGAGAGAATTTAATGGATTTTTGACTTTGTCTGTCTGTACTGAATCAGCAGCTTATCTGAGCTGGTGAAAGGCCGCTCAGCCTGCACCAGAGTTGGTGGTGGTGTGAAAAAGGAAAAGCTTTAGAAGGAGAAAGTATGTAATTAGTAATAGCTTTGGGGGTAGGATATAGGCAGAAGTCATGTTTTGAACACATTTTAAGCCAATTTTTACCAAAAGCTTCATCTTCCAGAGATGTTGGAGAGCTCAATCAACATTTGTTTAAAGAAATCCTTAAAAAATAGAATAGTGAAGGCAAGGCTGACAATGAGGAGTACAGTGCAGTGCTATAATTTGCTTAATTTCTCCTGCAGTATATTTATAGGGCGTATATTGTCTGCAGCATACTTAGTGCTTATTTGCTTTTGAGAGAACTCATATTAGCTCTAGAGGCATGCTAAAATAGCTTCTGCTATCCACATTGCTAGCAGAAGAGGCTGATGTGGATACAATGGGGGCATTTTGTCATAAAGGCTACACTTTATGAAGTTGAAGACAGGTTGAAAAGCTCAGGGTAAAGGAGGTTCCAGTGATGGTCTCTGGGAAGCAAGGAATTGCTTGGCAGCTCAACTGTGTGGCGATGGTGGTGACTGGTGCAAGTCTGAGCTGCAGAAGTTGCTTCTTTCAATACCATCTGGTTTGCTACCGCGTTTTGCGGTGTTGGCTGACAGGAATAAAATGTCAAGAGTTACGTTTGGACTTCCATCATTTTGGTCCAGCGTTCCGCAGAATCATTCTCGGGATAAATATTCTGTGTTGTGCAAAACAAAAAAGTAACAAGAATGTCCAGAAATGGGTTGAATGTGTTAAATTAAGCAGTGATGGGAAACGGAGGCATTGAACTGCAGAACACATAGAGCATCATAGATGATGTTGGTACCTATAGATCAGGTAGGCTGCTGCTATCACAGCCCCGGTGAAAGGCAATAGATGATTTCCTGTGCCCAGTGAATCATGCTCAGTCTCTTCAAATATTTCCAGAGGATACACATAAAGATAAGAGGTTTCATATTTCCAGATACGGATTCAGACTATCTCTGAATTTCATTTATGTGGTTCTAGTTAAATCAGAAATGGAGGATATATGGTTTGCTAAGAAGATCTGGTGTTTTTTTCATTTGAGAGAGACTTACTGAGGGATGTGGAAACCCAGTAATAGAAGGTGGGACCCTGAACACCTGGGGTTTGAGACTGTTGCAAAACCTGAGGTAAACACTTGAATTTAGATATAGGATCTCTGTACCTTCATTTTAACTTTTTCAACAAGTAACTGTTTTGAGATGATAGAATTTCATCAGGAAAAGATGTTTCATCAGTTCTTTCCACTGAATTCCTTAGAAGACAAATATTTGGATTTTCAAACAATTTTGGGAAAGGAGAGGTTTTGACCCAAAGAAGATATTTATGTACTTTGGGGTTACATTATTGCTGCACCAGTTTTCCTAAGAGGACAGGGACATGTTTCAGGAACAATAAAATGCTTTCCTCTCAGAGGAGTGAAGTGAGATTATTACTTAATTGTTCTGTGTTGACATGGAAGCCATCCAAAGTAACATTGGAAATTCTGGCCAGTTCTTCAGATTTTCAACTCCTGTGACATTGCCGCAGAACAGAGGTTATCTATCCATTGTGTTCCTTTGAATTTTTAAAACAAAAATACAGTAAATATTTTATTGCATTTTGAATCTCTCTAAACATAAAATGAACCTCTTCCTTATCGTTTTGTTTGCACGGTGTCTTTTTCAAGTGGGCATCAGTAAAGAGATGGAAATGGGACACTTCTTTTCTAACTTCTGTAGAAAGCTTTTAATGCAATGCTATCCTTAAACACATCCTTTTTATCATCTGGATCAGTGAAAATATCCTCATGAAAGAATCAAAATTTTTGAGAATAGCTTTTCATTTTAAGTGGCTCTGACAGGAGTAAACATAACATCTCTAGAGTCTTAACTCGCTGAAATAAATAGAAAAGACAGGATCCGACAGTAGTTTTATGAGTGGATTGCTTCAGATTTGTATAGGTCATTGTAGTCAAACAAATGTATACAGTGCATGCTTAGAAATACTATGCTTCTAATTTCCAGCTCTATTGAAAATGGAACTTCTGTTATTCACAAAGATGAACAAAAGGAGTTGCAGAATGTTATTATTGGATAAAATCTTTATGGACACTTCTGTTTGAGAAGTGTGTTGCAGTTGATACTTCAGGAGTGATTTGTTGTAACAGCCTGACATGGGAGAGTATTTTCTTGAGTAATATTATTTGGAAGAGTGTAAATAGAGAAATGTTGCCTTCCTTAACACTAATAAAGGTATCACACATTAATATAAGTGATTTTGGGAGACCTAACAGCCACCTTAAAGTACTTGAAGGGAGCTTACAAAAAGCCTGGAGAGGGCCTGTTTGCAAAGGCCTGGAGTGAAAGGACGAGGGGCAGGGGTTTTAAATTAGAAAGGAGTGGATTTAGATCAGAAATGAGGAGGAAGTTCTTTACCAGGAGAGTGGTGGAGCACTGGAACAGGTTGCTCAGGGAGATGGTTGAGGCCCCATCCCTGGAGACATTCAAGGTGGGGCTTGACAAGGCTCTGAGCACCCTGCTCTAGTTGAGGATGTCCCTGCTCTCAGCAGGGGGGTTGGACTGGATGACCTCTGGAGATCCCTTCCAGCCCAGACATTGCTGTGTTTCTATTTTAAGATGAAATGCCAGTGTGTTCTATGTATAATCGGTTTCTTAATTTTTGGTATCCTTTATAAAATAAAGATGAGAATGTTTCTTAGACTCGGGGCTGATCTTCTGAACAGAAGTGAATTTTTAGACTATGTAACTGAAAACTGCTCTACTTCCACAGAGCCATACAAAATCAAAGCTTTGATCTGAGGACCAGAGGGACAGAAATCTGGCACAAACCTTAGCTAACCCACGTACATTTCTACAAAACACATGATCAAGCAAATCTTATTTATTTGAGCAATCTAGTACAAGATTTATTTTTCCCACTGAATGGACTCAGAGGCTTGTATGGAAATATGGACAGATTGATGATACATGAAATTGCATTCAGGCCTTTGTTAGACTGTTTTTCAGGAGTTGTCTAATGAGAAGATTTTTCTATAGGATCATTAACTAGACATCCTACAAGCTGTATAATTTCATAAACCCATCGACTAATATCAATTTAAAAACATTGCGATCATCAGTATGAAATCCTCCCAGTTGTTTGAGTCCCAATTAAATGCTTGTCAATAAATGTGCAGTATTTACGTAGAATTTAAGTACATTCCTTGAAGTTTGTTTCCACCTGTCATTGCTGTAAATAGACATTATCTACCGTGTCATTTCAGAGGCCATTATTTTCATGATTAAATAATGAAATAAAAAAAGAAAATCCCTCAATCCTTTTGTTACAAGCAAAGGCTGTATTAGGTACATAGCTTTAGAGGAATCTTGTATTGACCTTAGAAATGAATGTTAATCAGTTTAAAGGGTGAAGGGAAAGTCTTTTAAAAAATCTATGTATGGGCAATAGAAACTGCACGCTTGTGAAAAGAGCAGCTTCCTTCCCTGGTGTGGGTTTTTGGTTTGGGCTTTTGTGTGTGGTGTTTTTTTATGTGTTTGGTTTTTTTGCTAGGTGTTTGTTGGTTGGGTGGGTTGGGTTGGTTGGGTGGGTTGGTTGGTTTGGTTGGTTTCTTCGGTGTTAACTTCCATTGTTGCCACAGCTGTAAGTTAAAGCTGATCTAGATAATTTTCTTCTAACTGTTTAACTCATTCAGAATAGTGGAAATAAACACTCATAAAAGCATATGTTACTAAGAGCAGATATATTTACTAAGGCCTTAACAGCTTTTTTTTTAATGGTTATGGGGATGTTATTTTAAACAAATGCATAATAAATATAAAGGTGCTTTAAGTTGTCCAGTGGAATTTCTTTGGTGTGTGGAAAGTCTAGAAAAACATGCATCCTTATAATCAAGGAGTAACAATCAAGGAATAACAAAATAGTTGAGATGGAAGAAGTGTTTCCCATAAATCTGTGGCTTTGGTGATAAACTTCAGTGGCTAATTAGCTCTGGCACTGGGTAAAGTGGAAGAGGTTATAGTTTGTCAGCCAGCGATTTTTCAAGCATTTCCTTCCTGACAATATAGTTTAGATATGGGGTGATTCAGAAGTGGTTGATAATAAGAAATACAATCAATAAATGGCAAAAAAAAATGCTGCAAATACTAGAATTACCCCATCTTGTGTGTTCAAAATGCATTTACCTGACTCTATCTTTTGTCAGTTGGAATAAACAATCATAGCTCTGTTTGCTCTTACGTTCAAGGTGCTCTCAGGCAGAGTTCAATGATTTTAGTATTATACCATGACTATATAGTCATAGAATGTTGTAGGCTGGAAGGGGCCTCTAGAGGTCATCTGGTCCAACCTCCATACACACAAGAGGGGACATCTCTACCTAGGGCAGGTTACTCAGAGCTCCATCAAGCCTGACCCTGAATGACTCCAGGGAAGGGGCCTCCACCCCTCTGGGCAGCCCATTCCAGTGGTCTCTCACCCTCAGATTAAAGAGCTTTTTTCTAATATCCAGTCTAATCTCTACTTTCCTAGCTTAAAACCATTGCTCCTTGTCCTATCATTAGAAACCCTTTTGGATAGACCTTCCCCCACCTTCATGTAGGCCCCCTTTAGGTACTGGAAGGTCACTATAAGGTCACTATTTATGTTGGTGAATGCTTGAACCTCAGAGCCTACAACGTGATTCTTACGAACTGTGTCTTAGTTGCTGGTCTTGCTGTCACTCTGACACTGAACCATGGCCGAAAGAGGGGCTGGATGGATAGCGAGCAGGTCTGGTTGCTCATAAGAAGGAGGGGCCAAGTTGGAGTGTAACCAGGGTACTGAAAGATGTGACATAAAGGTGGAGTGACATGCTGGATGAAATGATGCTACTTTTTATTCAGCTACATGTTCAAATGGTTTTATGGACTAGAAGTAATTAGCACAAGCAATTGTTTGACATGTAAGCAGGTATCTGTAAGAATTACTGAATCAACCTAAACCAATTCTGATTGATAATGAAGCAGCTAAAATAATCTCAACTTTTGCTTTTGAAATAGAAAAGAATTGTAGTATTAGTAGGGCAATGATAATAATTACCAATGTCACTAATATTGCATATGAAATTAAACAAATGTGAAATCAAGCTCTATAATTCTGCTTCATTTGTTGTCTCTTCATTAAGTAATAGTATTTTCCAGGTAAATTCAGTTCCAAATTCTAAAAACTGATTTACACTTTCAGCATACATAAGTATGTTTTATAAATTTGCTTTTAGCCCCTCCTTTTTGTAGGGATATGTGAAGGAAAAAGATATGTCAGCACAAATATTGTAGATTGGTGGGTTTTGACCATTTTCATTTTGAGTGAACTATTTCTTCTCATTTTCTAAATCTCAGATGTAAACATTTCTGTTTCAAGTGGTGCTAAACAAATGCATCTTTTCTTATCTCAAATACTTGAAACTATGGGTTGACCCAAATTGAAGTCATAGATTTTAACCTTCTTTGAAGCAGAGAACTCAAGTATTGATCCTGTTTTCAAACATTTCTCAAACAGTTTTTGGGTGTGTTCATTTCTTTGTTTATTTTGGAAGGAGCATAGAACCAGTCTCATTATTTATGTTGAAATAACCAAGTTTTGTGTTTTGATTCTGCATTTGGAATGAGCATAGAATAGATGGCAACAGGTAGATAATGCGTGAGACTGTCAGGAATGGTTCACGTGAGTTTGTTCACATAAGCTCAGCTGAAGTGACTTCAGTAACATTAAATATTGTTAAACAATTCTTCATTTGCAAAACGTAGCCTCTGTTCTCACATCGTTCAGTAGTTAAATAAAGGAGAGTTTCTACTGCCTCCGAACTCAAGGCAATGGAAAGGATCAGTTGGGCCTCATGGAAAGAGCAGAGCTAAGAAAGGGTGCCTGTGAACTTGGGACTGAGGAAGGCAAGATGAGATCTTTGTCTCTGGAGGTGGAGGGCAAAGGAAGGCTACTATTTTGTGTGATGAACAAATAAGTATGTTTAATGTTGAATAAGTAGGCATTATAAAGAGGATGGAGAGGTTTTTTTCATAAATCATAAAGCAGTGTGATTTAAGCATTTTAGATATGGAAAAAAAAAAATAGTGTTTATTCAGTAACAAAATGTGTTAAAATAGGTGTTTTGATAACCTAACAGCTTTCTAGCCTAACAGGGTGGTTAACTGGGGCATACCAAGTCAGTTCAGTTCAGGCATTGGGAACATAATCTCAGTAAGGATTTTGCATCATGAGGTTGAGATCTCTTTTGGTGAGGTATTGGAAAAGGAATTAAATCTCAGTTTCAATGGTACGATAACAGGACTTGAACTCATGTAATTTTCCTCCTTTAGTTGTGCTGTGAAAGTGAATTCCAATTGATTTGTCTGTCCGTTGAGAAAATGTATGTAACAAGGAATTCCTACTGTCATTTTTGTACTTAGGAGAGATGGGCGCATCAGATCTCGTCTGGCAGTGGCCTGTGAACTACGCTGCTTTAAAGACAGACATTTTCTATATTAAAAGTCATTATAACCTATAAATAATAGGTGAAAAGATCTACAGACCATCCCTCATTCACACACCAGCAGAGAACATTCAGATACTAGGAAGTCAAAAAGGAACCAAATAATTTTATGTAGATATATAAAATAAACCAGCTTCACAAAAATCTAAATTGAATGATAGCATCTGACTTTTTACTGCAAATAGAAGCCCCAAGAACTTTTGTTATGCCAGTATCTGCTTGAGCATGCTTTTTACTTTACAGGCTTTTCAAGCACAGCAACATAGAGCTGGACTCACTGGCACTTTATCTTCCAAAGACCCTGTACTCCAAGAGTATTCTCAAATTAGGAAATTGCTGTCTTTATAGCCTCTTTTAAAGGGAACTTGGTGCACTGCAGAAATGGCCTCATATAAAACCAGATCTTCTCTTGACCTTTTAACATAGGAATGCTTGCAGTATTTTAGCTCTATGCCAAAGTCAGTGCCCCGTCGCAAAACAGAGGTTGCATTGCCACTGATCCCCTGCTCGCTGGGTCTTGAGGGAGGTGGTTAGATGCCAAAACATGTTGACCTGTTTGTTCCTTGCTTGCCAGGAAAAAGATATGTGACTGTGAACTGATTTTTGGTACATAAACTTTTCCATTTTTGCTGAGAGTGCAAGTGTCTGTTTCTTCCTAGCTTCTACTTCACCCCTGGGATCAGCTGTACCAGTAAGCAACCACAAGTGTGAGATTTTTTCCATATGTATTTATTCATGAAGTGGATAATGTGTTTTAATAACATTGGCTTGTAATTATAAGAGTGGTTTTTGTCCCTGCCATTTAAGCTTGGATGAATTTATAGATTATATTTACTTAGCGACAGACGCCAGGAAAATGTTCTTTGAAGATTTAGCTTTTTATGGGGCTTTGTATTTACCAGTTAATAAATCTACCTATTCCGTGTCACATAAAGCGGTCGTATGTTCAAACAGTCTCTTTCAGCTGCAAACAGCAATGGAAAAAAAAGCAATTTTTTTTTTCTTTTACTAAACATGGTCTTTTTTGATCTTTGTTTGGCAACTTTATTCTATCTCCTGTCCTCAAAGGGCATTTTTAATGACTGGAGCAAAACTAAAATGTATAGAAGAGCCTACATTTATATAACAATGAAGTGGAAACAAGTGCAGTAAAGAAGAACTTCATTTTCTATAGCTATCGTGTAAGCAGACCTTTGTAAGGCTTTTGCAACAGACTGGAAACACATTTTGCATCCCTGTATAACAAAAACCCAAATATGCTCCCTGAAACTGGAGCTCATGTCAAAGTGAGTGATGATTGCTGGTATTCTAATATCAGGTTCAGTTTCTAGTTGTCCTGATTGGTTAATGGTGCATAGTCCTCTAAATGCCTGCATTTGGTTTAGCTAAAATGTATAGCTTGAAGTTTGGGTATTTCTCCAAATATTTTAGCTTCTGCAGAAAGACTGTTAATTGTTGAAAGACATTTCATCTCAGCAGAAGGACAAACTGTTTATGCTTCTGTTGGTTATTTTCCTTTACCCATCCTGTGGTTAGCTTCCATCAATATAGATGAGAGAAAAATTAAAGATTAAAAAGTGTTTGAATTTTTAGGAAAATTTAATGTATCTCCTGAAGGAACTACTAAAATGTTCTTGAATGTTTAGTTATCGGGCTTACTTCCAAAACTGTGACAAAGTAACTGCTTTTGTTTAGATCCATTTCAGTCTAAGTATATAGAGACTACAAAATAAATCACTACAAAATAAATCATGGCATTGACGGCTGTGCAAGAAACTGAAATCTAGACAGTAGTTCTAGATGTAGTTCTTTGGTCATCTTTGCTCTGTACAAGAGTAAATGATACAGTTTTATGGTAATGCTTTTTAAGAAGCAAACATCATTTTGTCTAACTGGTACCTTGTCTCACCTCGTTTAAGGAGGTATTTAAGACTGAGAGTTAATACCCAAGGAGAACAATTGTTTCCTCCAAAGCACTAAGGTAGGGATTGTTTTTTCCCTGTGTCAGAGAGATTTATACCTGTCAGGTCAAGGACCACATATATGCTCTGAATAGTGTCTGTTTTACTAAAGTAATTTTCTGATAGAGCTGTGGGATGGGTAAAAGAGAAAACTTGGGTCTTTTAGGCTGCTGCAGATGCAACCTAGAGTTGCATCTCTAAGGTGCTGAGTCTAGGAGATGTATAGGACCAAGAAAAGTAGATAGGAAAGAGACTGAAGGGGATAGTACAGAGCATCTGGAGGGCTTTAGGAAGGGGTGTAAAGTTGTTCCACATAGCAAAAAGTCTCATGCTGCTGGTAGGAATGTCTTCTCACCAACAATTGAAAACATACATTTGCTGACAAGCAGCAATTTAGACAAATGCACGTATCAAAGCTGTAATGAAATTAGAGGCCTTTGATATGAAGATTTGGGCCAGTTCTTCTCTTTGCTAAGCTTTTCTGTAAAGACCCAGTTTACTGTGCTTTGGAACAGTTTATCAGCATATTGTCAGAAACAACATGCTATTTGTGATAGTCTCCATGTTCGTGTGGCAGATCTGAAGTAGGATTTAGTTTCCAGAGTGTGGCCTATTTCAGTAGATCAGAAACAAATATTTTCTTGAATGTAGGGGCATAAGCCATGATCTGTGCCATTAGACGTCAACACGCTGAATCTCAGAGGAGTCAGATTGTTTGCTGTGGGTATGTACACTTGCCTGCCTTCAGGCTGAAGTTTGGTGATCTTGTAAAACGGTCGCCAAGCACGTTGAATTGAATATAAAAATACGTAATGGAAAGTTAACTGGTTTAGTTATATCTGCCATGAGATCGCAATAGTTTTCATATAATCATAAGGCTTTCTTCCTGCATTACTAAAATAGTTCCACTATTGTTTATTTCTCACTTTTTACCCTCTGATGTTCTAATCTTAAATGAATAGCTATTATCTTTCTGAGATTTAATTTACACTAATTTAATATTAGTGCATCTTGGCAGATAATAATTGCAACATCGGTTCTAGCAATCAATATTTCCTGGAAAATAGACCAAATTGCTTTAATTTGTAATTTTTAATTTGGAGGAAGTGTTTTTGCAGTTTTTATACTGCTCTGTTTGATGGCAGAATTCTACTTAGCACGCTCATGAGTTCACGTCGTAGGCGTTATTCAAATGTGATTCTTCTTCCCATACCAGTGATAATTATTAAGCATGGACGAATCATGCTTTCAGTTACTACAATATAGTTGTAACTCAGTGCACTCTGTTTAAATTGAATTTATGCTACAATTAAATTCGAACTTAAGTGATAAATATCTACATTTTCAGCACCTATTTGTGGGTGAACTGACTAAATTTACCTCTTTTATGCCAAAGAATCTCATTAAACCAAGATGGAAATTTTGTTTATTTTACCTTTTATGTCCATTTTATTCAGTGGATTAGGCAGTCATCCTTGTAATTGAATTATGAACTTCATCCTGTCTCCAAATGAAGTCTGTGTTGCCGATTACTAAGCAACCTGAGGGCCGCTAGATATAATGACTCACTTGAAATGGTTTGGATATGGATTCCAATTCAGATAAGCAGCCAGTGTTTCATATTTGAAGCTTATCTTGAATGCACTGGGTTTGGAAAACTAAGCTGTTGTCAGACTTCTTTAAAGATTTCTTGTGCCTCTGAAAACACATTTTCAGATCTCACTGAAAACCATAAATAAAGATAAAAAAATAACAGACTAAACTCTTCAATCAGTTTTTTTTCATATCTCAGCAGGGTTTGATGACACAAAACTTAGCATGAATTAATTTCAAGTCATTCAGTCCTAACTGTTAAAATTCAAGTTGAGTTATTAGTCTTGTTCTCACAAATTTGAAAAGATAATTTGCCTTGTGCAAAATGCAAGTTATTTTTCTTTAATATTTGAATATTCTACTAGACTATAGAAGAAATGTTTCTAATAATTATGGGTTTGTATTTTGTAGATGACACGGAGTAAAATAAGCAGGTATATATTTTATGACTATATGTAGTTATGCAAATTAGCATCACAGTTAATTATACATTAATTATATTATAGTTATTAATATTACATGACAAAAAGCAATAGTTTTTTACCACTTTGGAAAGAGCTTGGCATGATTACTTCGGATGCAGTTACACTGTTTTCTATATTTACATTGTCCATATTTGTCCATTAATACCCAAATAGCTGGCTGTCTGAGGCTGTTGTACTATTTATGTTTGGGTATTTGGGGGTAAATGGAAATATAACTCCGTTATTTGTTAAATAGATGTCATTAGCAGGTGCTATGCATGCAGGCAATAGATTAGGGAATGCAAATCTCATGTAGCTGATGAATGTCTCTGTTCCATGAAGGTTGGGATGGAATTACAGACTGTATTTCACCCCAGTGTTCTAACAGGTGATGAGTAGGTTTCCTGTGGCTTTTTCTATTAAAGAATGTTGGGTTAGTCTGTGAAGTGATTTATTTAACATCCTTAAAATATATTAGTCAAATTTCTCCAAGAGGTGTTGTAAGCTCTGTGTATTTCCCTAGTAACTACTATTAAAACCAGTTATCATATCACCCAAAGCCATTGGCAAAGATAGATGCAGTGTCCATCAACACAGCAATTGCAGCAGCAAAAGCAGTATTTTCATGTAAGAATTAGTGGGTTTGTAAAGCAGAGATTCTATATCTGCATCTATTACCAGATTATTATTTCAAAATTTTTTTTTCCTCATGGTTCACAGCCCTGGATTCCAAAGGGCTGAGCCTTCTTCCTGGCGTGATGTGCTGTAATATTAAAGCGTTTATTTCTAGAACCACAGATTTTCTAGATAACCTAACTGTGTAATATGCTTCATGTTAGCAACTGATTCTTCTGATTGGTAAACCTGTGAATTGGCAGAACGCAGTAACATAGAGAGCTTTTACTGCCGAAAAAAAAACAAAAACAAAAAAAAAAAAGAGGGGAAAAAAGAGGAATTCCTATTTTTTTTTGGATCTGGTTGGGAAGAATTTTACCCTCTGAATTTGTCTCTACAGAAGGGAGTAGAGATCTTCACTTGGGCTATGTAGCTCACCACGGCAAGTCGATTCAAAACTGAGTCGTCTTTGAATCCTGAGTAGTATAGTGTCACAAATTAGTATAATTGGATCTCTAGCAGGACGACTAATCTTACTCTCTTTTTAAAGTACCTGTTACCACGTAAGAGTGAAAGAATAAAAACAGGATAAAGCCCATAGCAAACCAAATTTTTTTTACCATCTGTTTGATTTATGTCTACTTTAAACAGCGTGTATTTTAGAAAGGAACCTGTTTTCTATCTTCAAAAAGATGAGATTCAACATCCTTCAGCAGCTAATTTTTAGCACTTAGAGGTTCCCTTGGGCTGCTGTCAGCTACAACTTATTGCATATAGGTACTTTTCACTAAACTCATTATAAAGTGATTAGCCTCAAGGAATATAGTGCAGTGTTACAGCCTGCTCTTGTTATATGTATCTTGCCAGCTGAATTCTGCCTTGCCCAGCTCTATGAAATGATGAACACAGAAGTCGTCCCAGGATTAAACAGACAGGTTGTTAATAGGGCTGCTGTCATTTCTAAGCTATAGCAGTTTGTAAGAGTGAGTGTTTCTAAGGCATGGTATTCTGTTTTTCTCCACCAAATTTTGGTTTACTGGATTGTTTTATGGTAGGAACTGTCAGTGACAAACATCAACCAAATTATTGTTGTTTGGTTTTCATTAATTGTTAGGCAAGGTTTATGTTTCTTTTAATAAAATGACATGTTTATTCAGTATGTAGAAAATTTCTGCATTACTGCTTTGCCACAACAAGGCAAGTTGTGAAAGATATCATTGGACCAGGAAAGTTTGGCATGTGACAGTGGATCTAGTAAAAGTGACCCAATTACTTCCACAGACAGAGAAGTGCAGTAATCCCATCAGTACAACCCAAACTCTTTTGACATAAACACTTAAAGACAAATGGCACAGATGTGTGTTGGTTAAGAAGCATCAAAACTTCGGGAAATGTACTTCGTAGAAACTGAGTAGGGATGTCCAGACAGAATCTCCAAGGGGCTTTCTGGCCTTGTAGCCATGGCAAGTCTGTTACTTGTGTGAACAGAAGCAGTTTTTTGTAACACAGGCATTTAGACATGAATTTTGAGAAGTTGTACCCAAGTATAGTCTTTGTGTTAGGAATATTGTGAAGAGAGTAAAATTGTATCAGTGCCCTGTCACTTCTGTTTGGGGAAGCTGTTGTCATGAAAGAGATGAAAGCAAAAGAGGCAGCAGTGATAAAACCTTCCAGGTGTAGGAAGAAAGCCTGTCAGCATCTAAAGTGTATCCTACCATGGAGTGAAAGGGACCTTTGTCCAGACTAATAGAGGAGTTCTTTATTTAGAAAGACTCTTTGACTAAAAGACTTTTGACAGGAGAGCAAAAGAAATGACAGAGAAGCAGAAGATGTAGCAAAGAATGTCAGGCTTTGGGGTATCGAGGGGCTTGAGAGAGTATTTTGTCATTCTGTTTCCCCTACCAAGGCAGCAACAACTGTAAGTTTTGCTCCTGTTTTCAGTTTTAGTCTACACTGAGAATTTAAAAAACATAACTAATTAATTTTAGTGCAATATGCATCTCTTTACTCTGTACAAGGCAGGTAAAGGGATAAGAAAAGCACTTAAGGGTTTCCAGAGAACTTTGTATTTATCTCTCTCAGAAACTTTAGGATTAGCTTTTCTTTTTCTTTCTGGAAAAAGTATATTTTTCTCCTCTGCATTTTATCATGTGGTCAAAGATAAGGCCTTCATGACAGTAAATCAATGAGGCCATAGCTACTTATTTGTCTGCAGAATAAAGGTAGCATAGGCTACCATGACCTGGGGAGATACATCCCTCTGAGCTTTCATCATGTATGATTCACTCACTCTTGCTTTATTTATTTTTTTACTGTATCTCACTTTTTCACCATACTAGCAAGTATTTCATGAGGTGCTTTTTATGGATTCGAGCAATTTCGGTAGACATCCTTATTTGAATCATAACTGTCAGTGTGCCTTAGCACTGTGAAATGTTTTATCATAGAAAGTGCAGTAAAAATTCCCTCCAAATAATGGCACATGAACAGATCCTTAACAGTCCCTAATGAGATATTCACTTTGCGGAGCAGCTGAAATGTCAGTTCTGGCAGCTGAAAGGGTACAGTTAGCCCAGGATTTTCTATAAGACAACTATTTGAGAGGGCAGATGTTTCAATAAAAATGTTAAAAGTAACACACCCTTTTTGTGCCCCAAAGTCCCTAATTAATTAGAGTTATTGGAGCTTGGTGGTGGTACTTTAGTCCTACCACCAAACCACCTTGGGGCCAACTCGAAACCAGATGCTGAACAAATGATAGGCGATGGCTCTGGAGTGATTCCAGGTAAAGAAGGCATCTCACCTAAGAGCTCTCTGTGGAGGAAGAAAATGTACAAACCAGTGAGAAAGTAACTACAACTCTTTCTTTATTAAATAGAGCTGATATGGACCTGTCCTGATAACAAGGACTGCTATTTACAGCTGCATCATATGTCACTAGAAGCAGAGCCAAGTTTGTAAAGCCAAGAATCATGAGCAGGAGAGAAAAAAAGCTGCTCTTTTTTTTTAATTCCCTGTTTCAGATAAGTGACCATTAACTTACTGCTGTTCTATTTATTTATTTGTAGCTGGAGAAGGGGTGCAGGGAAGGAGAAAGAGGTTGATTTGTTTTTTCACCAGAACTATCTAGGAATGCTTTTGATGGGAGATGAGCTTTCTTGACGTGACAGCCAGCAGTATATAAATGCATGTACAGGCATATCAAAGGTCATTTGCTGCTGCTGTTCAGTACTCTACTATTTCTTTAGGAAGTATCCTTAAAAATAGCTGAAGTATTGATGTTATTTGTACAGATTGTGTCAAATGCCTAGTGAGTTATTTTGTGAATATATGAGAAGATGATGCACTCTAATGTATGTGTTCATCCAGTGCCTAATACAGTGCAACTAGAGTCAAATAGATACGTCTGAAAGCCCAAGGCTTTTATTTTGCTGATTCGGTCAATATTTATCTTGACAACAAAAGAAATGGTTTCTCAGCTTTGTAATCAAGTCCTTTTAGTGCAGCAGAAAGAAGATAGATACTAAAACATTACAGAGAAAAGGAGAAGATCTAGTTATTCAATATAGGTCACTAAAGCTTATTCTGTGCCTGTGAGGTCTCTAGTTTTCCGATGTACCCAGAGACAGGGCTAACAGTCAGCGCTGCGTGTTCCCAGAATTCTGTTCTACTTAAAGTAGCTCTTTGTCATAAGCGGTTGTTATAAGATGTTGTTGGTTTTATCTCTGAAATTATGACAACTGTTTGCAGAATTTTCTCTTACAAATCTCTTATCTTTTTCACACAAGCCAGAGCTCAGGAACAAAAGATTGGAAATCAGATTTCTCGGGGGCTGCTCTAGTGGTTGCCACACTGTACTATTTGCAAACTCAATTTACTGCAAAAGCTCAATTTCCAAATTATTGGGGAAAAAAAAATGTGTTATACCAAAAGCTAAGGTGGATAAATTTTAACTTTTTCTTGTTAAAAAATGAACCTCAACTCTGACTTATTTGCAG
>JANHFX010016218.1:48789-83072 GCA_027560015.1 Chloroceryle amazona
GATATAGTAATTGGAGTTGGATCAGGGGTTGGACTCGATGATCTTGGAGGTCTTTTCCAACCCAATCTATTCTATGACACTATGATTCTAAGTGTATAGGCTCCTGGGTACTGACACATTCACTCTGGGTATAAATAAGTCTTTAATGAGGCCAAAACAAAGCTACTTTCAATAAATAAGTCTATAAGCTATACAAACCAATTTGCACTCACTAAATTCTATGGGTGATATAGCAGCTGTTTCAGGAAGAAACTGCTTGGCTGGTTCTGAACTTGGGGTAACATTGAGTACATTGGCAACACGTTCCACTGAAGTGCCAGAAAATGGCACTGGGACATGAGCAACATCTGTCTGCAGGCACTGTTCAGAAAGCTTCTGATGGTATTTTGAAACCAGCTGAAGCAATAGAAGAAGTTGAGCTTATTTTAGTTACCAGCCTCTGGAAACAAGAAAGTCATAAAGAGGAATGTGTGAAATGAACAACAGGAGAAAATAAAAGACAGACAAATGTCCATTGCTGCAGCCTAGCTACATTTGCACCTGCAACCTCCTAGTGAGTTCAGTACTAAGAAATGAGTGCAGACATTCTTATGTTGTATATTTATCAAGGCTAACTTTGCAAATAACTTTTCTGGGTTCTCCAATGCGTCCTTGGAACTGGTGTCCCAGATTCTGTGTTTCAGAAGTTCCTTATGTCATTTGGCATTTCGCTTGCATGATATGAGGGTGATGCTGGGCCTGAATTAGAGAATAAGTTAGAGATGTGAGAAGTTTTGCCTTTTTGGAATAGTCTAAAAGCAGCTGTAAAGTATTAAACTACAGTATCATTGAAAAAGCCATGGTTTAAATCCACTTGCTCTCTCAGTGAAGGAATATGGTACTTAAAACTACAGTGCTGTAACATTCAAGAGTTTTAAATCATATGTATATTAGAAACAATACAATCACAGAACAATTTAGGTTTGAAAACACCTTGAAGATCATAAAGCCCAGCCATTAACCTAGCACCACCAAGTCCACCACTAAACTATGTCCCTCAACACCACATCTACATGGCTTTTAAATCCTTCCAGGGATGGTGGCTCCACTACCTTTCTGTGCAGCCCATTCCAGGACTTGACAACCCTTCTGGGGAAGAAATTTTGCTTAATATCCAACCTTAACCTGATGTAGCTTGATCCTATTTCCTCTTTTCTGATCTTGTTACTTGGGAGAAGGGACCGAGCCTCACCTCACTAGAACCTCCTTTCAGGGAGCTGTTGAGAGCGAGAAGGTCTCCTCTGAGCCGCCTTTACTCCAGGTTAGACAAGCCCAGTTCCCTCAGGTGCTCCGCACAAGATTTGGGTTCTAGCCCCTTCCCTAGCTTTGTTGCCCTTCTCTGGATGCTCTCCAGCCACTTAATGTCTTTCCTGTAGTGAGAGGCCCAAAACTGAACACAGTATTTGAGACTTTGCCTCACCAGTACTGAGTACAGGGGGACGGTCATTTCCCCAGTCCTGCTGGCCACCTAGTGCTGATACAAGCCAGGATGCTGGTGGCCTTTATGGCCACCTGGCACACAAGGGTTTGTAGTAAGCAGGCTGTTGAGCAACATCCCCAGGGCCTTTTCTGCCAGGCACCTTTCCAGCTGCTCTTCCCCAGGCCTGTAGCATTGCAGGGGGTTGTTGTGACCCAAGTGCTTGGCCTTGTTGAACCTCATCCCATGGGCCTTGGCCCATCAGTGCAGTCTGTCCGGACCCCTCTGTAGAGCCTTTATACTCTCAAGCAGATCAACACTTCCAGCCAACTTGATGTCATCTGCAAATAACACCCCAAAAGCTGGATGGGTTTTTTTCTCAACTACAAGTAAATTGAAGTCCTTTTCTTGCCATGAGATCTGTCAGGAGGGATCTCAGAGCCCCTGTGGACTCTCCTGTGCTACAGTGTATGGTTTTTTTACATAATTCTAAGACATCTCGCCTGTGTTCACATTTGTTTGTAGACTTCAGGTACGTATTTCTCCATTAAAAGAATTTCTAATGTCAATTTATTTTAGGCTACTTTTTAATCCCCTTTTCATATTTACAGCTCCTTCTCTGATGACAGTACCTGCCCAGTGAAACAGTAGGGTTTTGTACGATAATGAGATAATGTTTGGATTTGTATGGGCTACTAGGAGAGAATGGAACAATTTCAGCTGAAGAGCCAGCATACTTAGAATCATAGAATGTTTTAGGCTGGAAGGGACCTCTAGAGGTCACCTCGTCCCACCTCCCTACACAAGTAGGGACATATCTACCTAGGGCAGGTTGCTCAGAGCCCCATCAAGCCCGACCTTGAAAATACTTGGAGCAGGAGGGGGTTATAAAAAAAGAAAAAGGCCTTTGAATCACAAATTTCAGCATTTTTTTAACATTTTGCTCCTAATTACCTTTTCTTTTCCCCCAAAGTAATTATCTTAATGAAGGGGGAAAAGATAATTTTCTTATTCTGTGAACTGACAGGGGTGACCCAGAGGAAGAGGCCTTGTTTTCCTTCAGGGGAAGTGTAGGTAGGGGGGTGCTGCTTGGCCTTGGCACCATGGAGCCTGGCAAGCTGCAGGCCACACTGTGGGATGTGGCCCCCAGTGTGATGGGGCTGGATGCAGCAGCACTCGGCATTTACTGGGAGGCCACTTGGACTGAATTCATATTGTCTCACCTGGAAACTCTCGTTTCTGTGGATGTAATGGCAATACAAAATTAACCACTGACACAGGACTGTCGCAGAAGCAGCTGTAGTCCTTGCTTACCGAATATCTATCTGCAGTGCTACTTAGAGATGCTCAGTTTTTTACAGTTATGCCACATACACAATCTTTGTGCATTTTAACTGAAAATCTAGATTGATTTCCCACTCCAAAGGGCTTTTTTAGACCAGTGTAAAGCTTGAAATGAAAAGTTTGGAGTCTCTGTAATCAGCCCATTTGAAGTTTCCTATCTGAAAATCCAGGAAAGTGAACCAAGCTTTAAACACTGATACATTTTGAATTTTAATAGACTTTATTACAAGCCTTCAAATTAAAAGCTGTCAGGAGAGATAAAAGGTTGGGGATTTGGATTCAGAGGGACTTTGATTAGACATAAAGGTCAGCAATGGTGGCAAAAAGTCAATGCATCTAAATTAAGCATAAACCTCTGGAAGAGAATATGCTAATCTTTCATGTAAAGTACTTGTCAGGCTGATCTTGGCTCATATCCACAACAGTTAAACTATTTTCTGTGATGAAATTTTAACAAATGGTAATCCATGTGTAATTTGCCTGTCAAGTGCGTGCCATTTGTTTTTACAAATGTTGCCTTTTTAACTGCTAAGGAATCGTGTTAAACTACATAATGTGCTTCTGATTAAAGATTCTGGTTTAGAATCTTTAGTTCGGTTTTTAACTGCAACTTTTTCCTTGGGCACGTAGAATGTAAATGGGAAGGAAGGAAAAAGAAAATTTGAAAGTCTAAATGTTACTGCTTTTTGTAAAACTAAGTATAAATGTATAAACTGCACTTTGAGTGGCTACTTCAGATGCTTAAAGTTATAGTGACTTAATATTTCTGAAGGAGAAATTGAGATTCTGCACTGTTAGTGAGCAAACTCATTAAAGACGTAACAGGATGACAGGATGAAAAAGGATTTACATTTGTAGAATCTTCTGTAAAATTATGAGAAGTGACAGGCTCCATTTTTTTGATGCTGAAATAAAGGTTGCATGTCTAAACCACAGAGACACCGTAGCTGGATTTTGCATAGCTGAGAACTAATAGGAAATTAATAGTGTGTAATACAGGCCTATTGAATTCAGTCTAACTTTGTAGCTTTGATGTGTAAGGACAGAAGACGTAATTTCAGTCTTTGTTTAGTGTCCTGGACAGATAGCTTCACTAACTTCTAAGTATGGTCAGGATTAAAAATGTGATGGATAATGTCAGAACACATTCTTGACAGCTTTTCTGTTCAAATACAAATTTCTGTCACAGCCCCAGAATGTTTGAAGGAGCATTCTGAGATGAAATATTGTAGCTGCAACAAGCCCAGTGTGAAGCTATTATGTTTTGAAAGGAAAAATAATTACAAACTGTACATCTTCTAGGCACATATCTGTATTAATAATGCATAGTAATAAATACACTGCAGTATACTAATGAAATGTTATTGAGCATTAAAGTTTTGGGAACCATAAGGTTATGAATCTGTCAAGAAAGATGTCAATGTATCTGTGTCGTTTTTAGATTTTTCTACCTGTTTTAGGCATGTATGTATTTGGGAAGGTTACGGTATGATTTATTCTAGTTTTCATAATGTCTCTGGGAATATTTTCTCAAAGTTGAGGTTTTATAAATATCCATCCATTTCTGGGTGAAAATAATATTTCCTTTTAGTTAAGAATGTCACTGTCGCCTCCAAAAATTTGTGTTGAAATGAATGTTTTTATTACAGTGCTCTGTGGATGGAATATTGTCCTTTTTATAACAGCAAAGTAGGTCAGAACCTCACTGTTTGACAGATGTGACACACAAAGTCCCTACCTCCATATTAATCATGAATAAAATGAAAAAGAAGCTGATTAGTCCAAAAGAATGTCTGTATTTAAAGAGCTAATACCTGTAGTGATTTTCTTCTTTGTGCTTAACCATTAATTGAAGGAGAGACTTAAACTTTATCCCGTTGCAACCGATTCCCACAAAAGCACAGGGAGTCCATCTGACGCTGCAGGATGGCAGAAGGCATTGTGATATACGAGCCATTGATTTAGCACAATAAGAAAGAAAATTGGACTCCATGAAGTGAGAATAAATTGTCTGACTGCTGAAGCTCTGTCATGAAAGTTCATCTCTTGCTCACGTGCTGTCCATGAGATGTGGTCATTTGTCAGCTACTAAAGAACCTGCAGGTCTCTGCTGGTGCTGTTGTGATAGGGGCTACCTTAGTCATCACAACAGAGTTAAACACAGATGAGGTTGCTGTCGATGTTGAATAGTCTGTAGTTACGCTTTTGTCAAATTTAAGCTTCAGAGAAGTCAAAAGTAGGACAGAAATGTCTTAAAAGTCTTCAGCCCTCGGTGTGATATGGTACTGTTTTGGGTTTTTTTGAGATAAGTGATGAAAATTTTGTTCCATTTTCACCCAAGTACTTCTGCAAATCATTCTAAAGATAAAAGTGTAGACCCTAAATACCCAATAAATAGGAAATTAACCTGTTTCTTCAGCAAATTCTTGGTCTTATTTGAATTAATTTATGTATTTCTAAATATTGATGTTAAGTAGGCCTTGAGGGTGCTCAGAATGATGGCTGCATGTTTCTCCGTCTCCTAAACCAATCCAGAATAGAGACTGCCTCATTTTGCACAACGTTGACTACATCCTTGCTGCAATAATGTGCTAATTTTATTTATTCTTGGCTTAATCTATCAACCTTGTAACATTTATATGAACATTTGAGATCCTCCCTATAAAAGTCAGTGATTGATAAAGCTGATCAAGAAGGCTGAAAACCTGAAGTACTTAGTTCATAGTTGTCAAAAATACTGGTATCTCTATGTAAGTTGGGAGGCAGGGGGATAGCAGAGTAACAGATGAATATGACAAACCTCCTTCTTTTGATTTATCTTTTAATAAAATGGGGGTAGAACAACCAGAATTGGTGTTTCTTAATGACGGTCTCTCTGGCTCAGACTCTGAAAGCAGCATCTGAATGGTAACTCAGGAGTTAGTTAAACTGTGACAAAGGGTAAAGCAAAGAAAACTTGCCTCGGTCTCCTTTATTCTCCAGTTCTGTCAGTTAGGTTTGTGCAGTCTACTTCCTCTCTCTCATTTTAATTTAATATATTTGTTTGGATTAATATTTTTTTTAAATGTAAAGAAAAAAACCAGTAAAAATAGTAATAATAAAACACACACACAACAACCAAAAAAATCCCCCAAACCAAACAGAAAATAACAAAAACCCAAACAAAATAAACTAAACAACCAACCCCCAAAATCCAGGAACACCTTCCTAAAGAATTGAAGTCACTAGGAATTAAAAAAAAAAAAAAGAACCTCTTGTTCAACAATGAAAAATGTGCAACTCAACCTAAGGAACCAAAGCTTGATGATTTGATGGCTAGAGATAGGTAGGAAATGCTGTTTGTTTCATTGCAGATATTTTGGTTTGACTATGCAGGTTTCCAGAGGAGCCTGGGACACATGGTTCCTTGGCCATGGAGCAATCTGCCTGCTTGGTCTTCCCCAGAGCCAACCCCAAGTCACTGCCACAATTGTAGTTAACCCAGTGCAAATTTGAGTTCTGTTAAAGCTTCCAGGGCAACCTTTCCAGAGTACTTTCTGGAAACCATCTTAGTCGAGTGACTATTCAGTTGTTTATTTAAGTTCAAACTTGGACTAAAATATGATATGATGTATTTTCCTCAGTTCAATTCTGTTCCTTCAGTTGGTGGTTCTAGCTGCTGTCCATCCTTTTAGCTGAATGTAGCTGGTTATTCCTCATTTTCCCAGGAAATCGATGTGGTCTTCTATCAACAGAAACTTGGGATTTTTTACTGGAGTGAAGGAATACATTTTGATCTAGAGTTATATGACATTAGTCTCTTAAACTGAAAAGGATTTCAGGCTCGAATACTTCCCTTAATACCATATTTTATGGAGAGTGCGATTCCTCAAATAGGAAGGAACCTGGACATTAAGATGTTATAAGTAAAATGAAGGACCTTAAGCTTCATTTAGCAGAGCGAGGGCTGCAAGGGGGCTATTACCCAGCTTATGGTGGTGCACTTAGGTGTCCTTGTCTGAGTGTCTGTTGTGGGCCAAGGTGATGGGATGCCTGAAATGGGGAATGGAAGAGTGTGCTATTTTAAAATATTTTTTTTCTCAGGCTTATTCAGAAAAAACTCAAGTTTATAAGATAATTTTGGCTTACATTTAGGACCCTGCTGTATTGCACCAAACTTTGAGTGCCTGACACATGAAGTGCCGTCTATTGATGTTTAACCAAGAGCCTGAGCAACAGTTCAGTCTGTA
The DNA here is from genome assembly GCA_027560015.1 of Chloroceryle amazona. NCBI lineage: Eukaryota > Metazoa > Chordata > Aves > Coraciiformes > Cerylidae > Chloroceryle > Chloroceryle amazona. The sequence continues at coordinate 55,819 of JANHFX010016218.1, forward strand.
AGATGCTGAAGTTTGGGAAGGAGCACATTCCTTTGCTCCCCAAGACACCTCTAATAAGGAGATGACTTTTAGCTTAAGGAAGGATTGCTGGACACCCAGAGCATCTCATTGGTATCAGATTTAGTCCTCCAGACCACCAACAGTAAACTGGAAGTAAAGGAGCTATTCATGTTTGATACCAAGGCATTTTCTCCTCTCTCACAAATACAAGTTTCCTCGCATTATTTCATTTCCTCTCATCCCATTCTCCCTGAAGTTAAAAACAAACTACTTTAGAAAAAGGACTCGGAGTTAATACCAAATGCATTATGGATATCATGTTTCTGAATAAAATATTTATTTTGTAAACCTTGGTGGTATCCAAGCGCATAACCTTTGGTATCTTCTTTTCAACTCTAGGAACTGGGTAGGATTGTGTGTTCAGGCTTCCATTGTCTGTTCAGAATGGTTTTGTGACTAAAAGCAATCTGGACAATGAGAGTAACCTTCTGTAAGTTATCAATAAAACAAAGAAAATCAGCTTCAAGCCCCTAGAAAGTTCTTTTCTCAGCATGGTAGATGAATGTGTGCGCCGACCCATGCAGCTGGTGGTTGAGAGCATAGCCTGCTGAGGTGAGAGCCTGCTCACGTTTTAGAGCAACACAATTTCTGATCATAGCTGTGTTGCTAAGGGATCACTTATATTTCTTTCATTTCTTATTCTCTGTCAGATTTCAAAGACCAACAGGAAAGAATGTTGTGTTGTGTCAATGTATTGCTTGTTCACAGTGGAGAGTTATGAATGAATTACAAAAGCAAGTAAAACTTTAAATAGACTACACAATATGTAGCTCCTTTCCTCTGTTGAAGTATTCTGTACATGCATTTATTAGCAGACACTGATGTTTCCCAGCTTTCAGCCCTTCTCTTTAAACCAGAAGATTTGGTGATTTCACACCATGTCAAAGGAAACTAATTCAAGGGCATAATACTGTCTAAAGCCACCACCTGCTTCCTACCTTGCGCTTTGGTGCTCCTCGCATTCCTCTTTTCTTCTCTACTGGTTGTGTGGCTGATCCAGTTGAAACATAACCCTGAAAGAGCAGAACATTTAATTTTGTAAGCCAACTGACTCAACTCTCAGACCCGAATTGGCAAGGAAGAGCAGAATTGCCCCTTTTAGGGTCAGCTCAATGTTAAACTGGCTTAGCTACAGCCTGGAACTGCATCTGCAGAAATACCAGGGATCCCAGACACCACAATGGACTTCAATAAAAAAATCTCATCTTTTATACTTCATTAACTATATAAATAACTTGAGAAAATAAGCAAAATTATCAACTCTGTTTGGATAAGCACACAAGTCAAATGCAGGAGCCTCAGAAGTAGAGGGAGAGAGCAGTGGAGATTTCCTACACTGAAGAGCAGAAAGCAAGGTTGGCACGTGACTGCCCCCTGGTTCTCTCTCAGATTATAAAAGCCGGGACATTACTAATGGAATAACATGATGAAAAAGTAGCATTAAAATCATGTACTGTGTAAAAGGAGTTTAATTCTCCATCTCACATTTTTAAGATACTATATTAATAATTTAGTTGAGTTTTAGTAGCCTTTTCAGTTGCAGCCCCCTAATGACGAGCTTGCTTTCTAATGTTCAGCGCCTGCTGCGTAAGCGGTACTTTTAACAAAATACATTTGCTGCAGGCTCTTTGACATGGCTTCCCACTGAGATAAACACAATTAACATGAGCTATTTAAAATTCCTTTCTCTCGTGCTTGTTTATTAATGGTCTTTTAAGATCTATTTTTTGTTATTAATTTTAAAGAACATGTAACAAATTTGGTGGCACGGTGAGGGTATGCGATGTAAATGTTTGACTCTTGAGAAATTCTTGGGTCATCTTCTGTTTGTAATGCTGTATTCATAGCCATAGGCTCAAGAATAACCATTCTGGTCCTTCTTTAAACACGCTGTACAGTAGAATGTATTGTAGCAGCAAATGGAGGATGAGCCAAAGCAGTGCAGGCAGGCTAGCTTACACAGTATAAAAATTTCATTAGAAAGTATTTCCAGAGAATCCTATTTTGTGTAAAAAAGTCTTCTCTTTTCTATATGTCACATCAAAATGGCTTTTAGTAAAAATAGTCATGCAAAGAATGGTTACTGGGGGGGGTGTGTAGTGAATATTCATAACACGTAGTACATCTGAGTGTGATGAGACCTTTTAGAATAAATATATCCTTTTTAGGTTAAGCTAGTTCAGAATATTGTTGTTAATCTTCTTTACATCCTTCTAGACAGTCTGTGTAGGGCAATTTTCGAATTACAAAAAGAAAAGAAGGAAATGCTGGCCTCATTGAGGTCCCCTGCTGCAGTCTGCAGCTATAATTAGAATCAGTGGAAAGACTTCTCTTGACTTTGGTCAAACGGGAGCTTCTCAGCATGCTTTTGAAAGGGGTAAAGGGAAGAATACATGCCTCACAAAGACAAATGTCTGTAATATCCCTCAAGGGCAAAGCTGTTGTATGGTATGTTTTGTACTCTGTTTTCCAGGCTGCCACCTCTGCTGACTGATTGAAGCATCTCTATTTATTTTCTTCATTTTTTCTAGGGGTTAATTTGAAAGTACACCCCTTGTGGCAGAATAACAGGAAGACTGTTCCTTGCATCTTCCTCCTCCTGGGCATATGAGCAAGTGAAAAACTACAAGTGCTTCTTAATGCATAGATTTGAAAGAGACAATGGTCTGATATAATAAGAGGCAGATCTTTACCTTAATGAATTAGCACAAACTGAAGCTGTCCACTATAGTAGCTCAAGTACAGTAAATATTATATATTTGCTTTTCGTGGCCTTTCTGCCCAGTGAATCCTGCAGCTGTGTGTGAGCAGTTCTGATAAAGGCCTGTGTATGGACACAAGTGAAATGCTAAGTCTGACAAATGACACAGTTGCTCAGCTGGCTCTGTAGGGACTGTGCATTACACTTCAGGGAGGGCATGACTGAGATTCAGACTGGTTTCCCTCATCTTTGCTGCTGAATGAGACTGAGCCCCTGGAGAGAGAAGAGCTTGTTCCATTCTTGTGAACAAAAAAAGTGCTCATTTGGCAGGCTGTGCAGCATGGCAGCAGGGCTGAGAGGGCCTGGGAGGCCTGGAAGCTGGAAGGCTTTTAGGAGAAAGCCCTGCAACCATGAGATGGTTGAAAGAAGGATATATCCATGGCACTTTGATGCAGTAACTACATCTGGTTGTTCTGGTGCCGGTGGTGGCATCCCAAATCATGGTCTCCGAAAGAGGCTTTCAGAATACCATAAATTTCCTCATAAATCCAAGAAAGCTATTAGTTAATTCTTGCCAAGCAAGGCGAGTGATGGATAGTTGGCTTAGCTTTGCTTTGGATACTATATCTTTGCCATAACTGAACTTGTTGGCATTGAGTTTGGATTATCCCAGTAGGATCTGCTGCTCAGGGAATGGGGAGACAACAGGATGGTCCAACAGTTGCTGGAGTGGAAAAAAGACTCTAAGGAAAGGACATCCCTCCCCCCTTTCTTCCATGCACGGGTACATTAAGAGGGAAATTGATTTGTTTTCAAACAACTTCTTTAATTTGTCACAGAGCAGTTTTTCACAACCAGGACTCCATACACTGTCTTGATCTGCGTCGTGGCTGCAGACTCCTCATGGCTAGGAAAATACCTGTATGTGAAGCTAATCCCTTAGTTTGAACCCACTAATTATATTGAGGCGTCCTTAGTTGTATTTCTCCTTTCATCCGGCTTTTTGAAAGTGAAAAAGGCATAGTCGAGACAGCTCAACTACTGGATATTGTCATTACTTGGTTACCTTTAGTAACTGGATTTTGGAGGCTGTGTGATAAAATCTAGCACCTGGGATATTTATCCTGGTAACTTTCAATACGTGCTGTTCTTTTGCCCTCTCTAATATCTTGTTGTGATGATGCTCACAGAACAGTGGCTTTTGTCTGGACACTGAGCCTTGTATTGTTGGGAGAGCATTCAGATTTCACCAGAAAGGTCTTTTGAAAAAGGATTTTTTTTGGTGTCTATATAGATATAAAGAATTGTTTTGGAGTGTTATGTAACAATCAGACTGATTTCTTTAAGACATCTGGATTTACTGTAGTCAGGCTACTGAAATCCTACTTTCATTTGAACTCACATGCCTGGGCTGTCTGTTACACTTAAATATTTATAGCTTTGAAGGTTCACTAAGTCTGTAATAAGCACAGGGGAAAATAAATACATTATGCAAAGGGTGATTAGTTTTATCACATAGTCTTCTACAGGGCAGCTGTTTATTTTCAGTGTTCATTTTCTTGGATCAGTCAGGTAGGCAGCTGTTCTTTTAGGGCATTTTTGTTAATTTAAGTAACTTCTTTGAATTGCAAATCTACCACCAAATTCACTTCTAAAAATTCAGCCTCCAGCTCATAATTATATCATCAAAAAAATCTTTAGATCACTAATTCAAAAATATCTACTTGTCAGAGATATTTCAAACAAATGCAAAGCATGCACACTGTAAATCACCCAATACATCAACGTCTGTATGAAACTGAATAGAAAATGTCCAGGTCTGCTTTCTCAAATAAAAAAATATAATGTGCATTATGTATATTCTCATAAGGCCTGGCCAGCTTGAAATACCATTGTCTTGTATATGTGACTTCATAAACACATGTTAGTATCAATCAATAGGTCATTCCAAAGATAGAGATACAATAAGTGGGAAAATTTCATTTCTTAAATTGGTTTGGATTTTTGCCCAAGTGCAGAGGACTTGAGGAGAGTTACAGGACAAGGAAAGGAAAGGACCACTGCAGGCTGTGCTGGCACTTATCAGGCCACACAGGAACAGGGCTTTTTTACGTTTTGGAAACTGTGAGGAGCAATTGCAGTGTGGAAGTACTATCTCTCCAGTGTGGTCGCCCATATAGTTCTCAGTCTTGTAATAGCTTTATTGAAGTCAGTACATAACTGTTTAGATGGGCATTTTGTATTCAGGCTATCAGATTTCTGCTATAAAAACGTGTGTCCCTTTCAATTCATGTGAAATCATAGATCTCGGCTACCATAGTTTTATGAGAGCATTACCAGAATGTTGCATTTAAATGAATTCTTTGTATTGTAAAATGTTCAGCTACAGGGAGTGTAACATTATGGGGCTGTTTAATCCTAAGAGGAAAAGAGTGAGAGGGGATCTTATTAATGACTGTAAGTATTGGGGGGTGGAAGGTGTTAAAAAGAAGGAGCCAATCTCTTTGTAATGCCCAGTAACGGGACAAGGAACAATGGGTATAAACTTGAGCATAGAAGGCTCCACCTCAACATGAAGAGAAAATTCTTTACTGTGGGGGTGACAGAGCCTGGAACAGGCTGCCCAGAGAGGTTGTGGAGTCTCCTTCTCTGGAGATTCTCAAAACCCGCTTGGTTCTGTTCCTGTGTGGGCTGCCCTGGGTGATCCTGCTCTGGCAGGGTGGTTGGACTCGAGAGGTCCCTTCCAACCCTGGTTCTATGATTATCATGCCAGGAGATGACTCTTACGCTGTGAATGGAGGCACTCGTACTGAAATTGTGAGCAGATATTTATCGGCTGACATCTTTTGACCAGTGTAAATCAGACTGTAGTGTACTAACCCTGCAAGTGCAAGATATTTTTATTTTGCTGTGAACCAGAACTTGTTCCATTATGAATTTATTACTGAGAATAGTCAGTGTCTTTTGAAATACCCCCACCTGGAGTGTCCATTCCCAGCTGAGCCCATTTTTTTGGAAGGCACAGTTTGGGATGAAGATATAGTTGTTCTCACCTTCTGTTTTGCAGAGCTCCTAAGATGGCTCACCATATATACAGTCACCGTGCTTTGTGACACACACTGCTTGTCCTTTCTCCAGAGCAGTGAGATTATCGTGATGCAGCGACTATGCAGGCCCTTGACTGGAGGTCAAGGGCAGCCTGGCATGATTAACAGACCAGAGATGATGTGTGTCTGTATTGGCTAGTTTTTTATCAGTCAGGCCTTGGCTATTGGACAGCTTGATGGAATCAGTTCTTTTTCAGGATAATGCCAGGAGACAATATGAGGTTTTGTATATTTTTTCCTCTCTTCTCCTCCTCTATGTTGGTTTTTGGTGTCTTAAGCATGAATATTTGAAAACCTCAGTTGCTGGAGGTTGAACACGTTTATTTTCTCCTCAGCTGTTGTGTCAGGACATGTGCATGGTTCTTGCTGTGATGCAAAATGCTGCGTTGGTTTCACATTCTAGTGATGTGGTTTAGAAGCCCAAGAACTTCAGCTAGGGTAGATTTCTTGGTGTAACTACAGCCAAGCCAGGTGTAACGCTAGGAACAGGAGCAGGAGGGAAGCCAGGCAAGGGAAGTGGTGGTGGGTGCTGTCTGTGAGTTTCTGGTAATGCCCTAAATGTCCCTCAGCAGCAGTTTGTGTTGGAGCAGGGAAAAAATAATTTTGGAAGTTGACAAGACAAGCAGTTGATTCTGAAACACCACCACCCCCACCCCCAAATTTGGTGGTAAAACCAGAAAAAGAATAAGCTTTTAATATGTGGGGCCAGTGGGGTTTAATTTCTTAGGTAATTAATAAGCCTTTTGTATTTATTTGTTAGGACTGGGAAGTTTTGACCAAGTGCAAAGGAGTTCACTTGGGTGTTTAACCTTAATGAGATGTGTTACAATACTGGTCAGCTTAATTTGGAAACACTTGACATAGCAGAGCAAAGTTAAGTGAAGATGATGATATGATGCAAGTACAAATCGTGGTACAAGAAATTGGTAGAATGTGGCATCCGTGGTTAATTGTGGGATTGTGTGTACTATATCTAGTTAATTAATATGCTAATTAGCTAGTTTAAAGATAAAAGGGGGATTAAAAGAATGTAATAAAGAGCTTCTGTTTTTCTCTTTTGCTGTGCAAACAGAGCTCCCTGCAATAACTTAATGAGGACATTTCAAAGGAACAAAACTAACAACAAATGAATTAGAAGCTTAAATAAGTAATTACATGGTATTACTGAGACCTTTTGGGTAGGTGCTAGCATAACTATGTGGTTAGGTTTCCATAACAGCAAACAACAGACAGGGTGGGCTAACTAACTAAGAAAATCTCCCTATTTGTTGGAAACTTCTTTTTTGGAAGCAGCCTGAGCAACATTTGAATTAAATGTTTATTACTGAAAGCAATTCATTGATAAGATTGAAAATATTTGTAAGATAGAAAGATGTAAGTTCTTCGAAGGGAAGATAGAAAGCGAAAAGGGTAGAGTATCCCTTTTTCTGCAGTAATGAGGACGCCATGGTGCAGGCTTTCAGCCAGCCTTTGATACATTAGCAGAAGAGGGATTGGTGTTAAAAAAACCCCAAACCTACGTTGGTTCAGAATAAGCATCCTGAATTTGGAGACTGCTCCAAGGGCTATAGAGGCTGGTTTAGATCTAGGCTGTAAAATCAATAGAAAATCTTAGTAGTGTGGCACTGAGAAAGACAATGTGCCTTAAACTGTGTCTGAAGACATATTATGGGCTAAACTAGGATGTAAAAGATTTCAGAACAAATTAAGGAAGATCTTTCAGGAGAGAGGATGAGGGAGAAGAAGAGAGTGCAGCGAATCAAGAATGCGTGGGTTAGAAAATGCCTTCAGAGCTTTAATGACTTTATTAGTGTTAAATTTCTTGTCTGTAAACACCTTTCCTCAGCTGGAGAAAGCCAGTATTTGGGGTTTTTATTTGTCAGGAGGCCATCCGTGTTTAGGCTTGTCAAAATTATGACGCTCTCCACGCTAGAGAATGCAATTTGAACTCCTGTGTATAGTTGCAGCTGACATCCATGCTTGAGACAGAAAAAGTCTCCTAATCACTTTAGCCTGTAACTAATGAGCTTGTTATTAATACAAAAGCACTGTTATGGCTACTTTCAAAAGATAGAAGCATAGAAAAGGAAGCATGTGACAAATCTTGTGTTTTGTTTTGCATTTATTTAAACGATTCATCAACAAAAAGTCTATCAGCTGCTAAATGGAAGCTAGAAGCTGGCTTAGAGAAACAGTAAATATCACTCAGAATAAATAGTATCAAATATTCTATTGTAGAACTTGTTATACAAAGAGATTACATTTTAATATTAAGTAAAACATCTGAGACCTTTGTTGCAAATTTAAGCCTTATCACATAATTATATTGAGGAGCAGGAGGAGTGATCCATTCCTAGTATCTCAATATAGATAACCTCTGCTGCATTTGCATTAATAGTAAGCACTTAAATAATGTGGACAAGACACCTCATCCAAAGGAAACAAAGTCTCCTTGCTCTCTTCACTGAGAACAGGGATGAGTCTCTAAAAGGTGGAATTTTTTCAAAAGACTTTGAATGATTTAGAATTGTGGATGCTGCCATTACTCTGTGTCTAAAAGCTGCTGCAGTTCTCTCCTCTGAGTATTTCGGCATAGAGAACAAGGGTGAAACTTCAGCTGTGCCAAAGTCAGCATCTGAACAACTTTTAGCTTCGAGCGGTTTAGGACTTCACTTTCGGAACTCAGGACACTAACATAGTATGCAGTTTTCTGATTGGTGTTTCTGGTTATTTAGACCAGTCAGAAAATGTCTAAGATGCAATATAGTTTTGGTCCTTTTTGCTAAGGAAACAAGGTTTATGCCTTGCATCTATCTGGTTTTGCCCTGGTAACTTTTGAAACTCTTTTGAGACACATTTCACCGAGAGCTAGAGGTCTCAAAGACACTAGGTTCCTGCAGACTGGCAGGCTTCAAAGTCGTTAGTTGTCAGCAGTCAAGGGTTCAGCAGCTGAGCTCCTATCAGAAGCTTTTATGTATGCTCCCAGTGAGGCTGTAGTGTGAGTATGCTCTCTATTAGACACCACCTATTGCACAGAGGAGAGAAACATGATCGGTGTTTGCACTTGGAAAATTTGAACTTCATTCCTGAACTACCTGGATGCCAAAGTGTCCAAATTAGACTCTCTACTAGATTTCATCACTTCTGCTGTTCACATAATGTTTCCTATTCCAGATATTGTGGTCTCACACTTGGATCAATCTCATTATTTTTTAAAAAGAAATTGTTGAGGATCACTTTGGATGAGATGAGAATTCATGCAAATTGTGTTTATATGTGTAGATATATCATGATGCAGGTGGTCAATTGTAGCACTGCCAGAAAGGAAATAAAGGGAATTCACAACAGTGGAACAGACTCTGAAGCTTAAGAAAGAATATCTTTAATGAAATACACTCACTTAAAAGGCAGCATTACATAGAACAAAATAGTCTAGGTTACAAATCTCATTAGCTTTGAATAAACTTAAACCTTTGCTGCAGAACCAAGCTCACATGGCCCAGATGTGGCATTAGATAGAAAGCAGTTTTCTTCTTTACCAAAATATCATATTCTACATGGGATTTTATCTCTCTCCTCTGGGATTATTATTTTTTTTCCTGAATTGTGTTTTTCTTTATCATTCAACGTTATCAATATAAAGTGGGTACATTTTTAAGCTTTGGCTTACTATTATTATGAAAAATGAAACTTTTTGGCATTTTTGTGTCATCCACGGGGTCTCTCTCGTTTGGGGATTGTATCTAAATCACCATGGTTTTAAAATACATCCTCTGTATGATTTCAGCTATACCTGTGAATGACTGACATGTCTTCAGTGAAAGATCTCTTGTCCCCAGTGGTGGATAAAGCCAGAGCTGTCTTTTTTGAATTATTTTATTTCATGAGCTTTTAATCATACCCCAAGGACATGTCAAGCTCTCACATACTCTTTCTTTCAGGTATATTCTTACACAAACACGAGCTGTGGAGGAGATGCTGTCATTTTTTCTCTTGTTCCACTCCAAGCACATATTCATCATGGTCGAGTAAGCTTAGAAGGAATTTAATATCATAGTAAATTTGAGGTGTGGCCCTCTTTCAAATACTGAAAGCTTTGGTGGTTGTAAAACAACAGCTAAACCAGTAAACAACGTGCTGGCAGTAAATCAATCAAGGCAGTTACTTTCTAAGTAAATGTTGAGTTTGTTAGTCAGATGGAGTTCACTCCCCTCTCTTGAAGTTATCTTTATGATGTTGCTGAGAATGTGAATTAATTTGAAGACTATTTTGTGTACTTCATCAGTTTTTTGAATTTTCCATGCCTGAAGCATCAATTAGTATATTTATAATCAAACTATTCAACAATTTTGATTATTTTTTTTTGACTGCTGCTCTCATGGATCCTAACCACATGGCTCTTTTGTCTCCTACAGCACAAAATCTGAATGCCTCAAGGGTTCACGTATTTCCAGAGGGGGCCTAACAGCTACTCTGTCATGTTTTTACTGCTCAGGATAAGATATTGCCCTTTTTTCTTTCTGGAAGGCTTTGCTACAAAACGATAATGATGGCTATTGTGGTTGTTGTTATTTTTGTATATGTTATTTTTATAGCTCCATAGTCAAATAAATACATTTTAAAAATTAGGCAGGTACTTAGTATCTGGGTGTCATTTAGAACACCAGGCTCTAAAATTGCCTCCTATGAAACTTCAGTAATGTTTTTGAATGGCTGTGTATTGAATGACTGACTTAAATGTTTCTTTGTGCTAAAAGGAGCAGTGCTGCTTGGAGACTTTGCAGTTTGCAAGGCATTTTTGAAACATACCCGGAGAAGCCCAGTAGTTGTATTTGAAATTATTTGCTGATGGAGAAGTGAGAGTGATATTTGGACCAAAAATTGTTTTCAGGAGGAAACAGCCTGTTTCTCCCTCAAGCTCATTTCTGAATTTCAAGAGAAAAAAGCAGTCTTATAAACATCTAAAAATTTCTAAGGCTGAATTGCTAGTGTCAAGCATCAGTTGCTTCCTGTCTGTAGTCCATTGGAAATGCACAAACGTGTCCTTATCTGTATGTTAGGAGAGTTTCTCCGAAGCCAAAGGTATAGGCTGCCTCTGCTTTTGGTTCCAGCTCTATGCAAGTTCAAGTTCATTCCCAGTACTCATAGCAGCCTTCGTCTGGTGCCTGTATCATCTGCCTTGGCACATAATGAAGTGATGACATCTGTCTCTACTCTGTTATCGCTCAGGCTGAGAGAAGGTGGACATACCTGGGCAGTGGAAAAGATCTTGATAGCACAGGAATAACCAGAAATACTGGGGAGCGTGATGCAGACACTTATCTGAATGACTGTGCTCAGACTTGCCTGAATGCAAAGGGTATTAAGTGTGTCTCATCGGCCGTCCTTGGTCCGCACTGGCTCTAGCACAGCCTTTTCTGTGCTGAGATCTCCTGGCTTCTGATTTCTGAGCACATGGGTGTGATGCAGAGATTTAATCTTGTCCTTTCAGGTTTTGATGGTCCAGTCTCTCTGCCATGCAAAGAAACTGCCCCTGATTTCCACCTCAAGCCACTTTGCAAGCAGACTGTCACAATAGATCTCTTGGGCCTGTAGCTAAGCAATTCTTGAAAGCAAACTATCCACTAGAAAACCCGATGATGGAGCAAAGCTTTGCGACTGCTTACAGTCATGTGGATTAGCTCATAAGTAGAATTTGGAAACAAAAATGGTATTTAGGGAAAGATTTTAAGGTTTCTCCAACACCGGGTAAACTAGAGTCTTGGACTTGGGTTTTCCTTTACTACCTTATCCTCATTTTGACCAGAAATTCCCTCTTCATCCTAAGAAATGCTTCCGATGGAATACTCCGAGAAACACTTCAGCAAATTCCTTCTTCAGAAATGGAAGATTAATAAAAAATATTCTCTCCTGTTCTAGTCATAAACATCAGTTTAGTCTTTAAAACCCTCAGCATCCTGCAGCCCTCAATTAACAAACAATAAAAAGGAAATTCACTACCCATACCAACTATCATTATGAAAGAAGCTTATGTAAATATATAGTCTTACAGCAGTTCAAATTGCCACCTTTTCCCTGGGCTTTAGATATATTTGCTGCATTAAATAACAGCAACATAGGTAATTGAACACACTTATTGATAGGTGGTTGCATACTACAAAATGTATTGAATTACAGTGGCCCAGTGTGACTGAGGTCACGGTACATAAATTTGCTTGTAATCCCAAATTAAATTTACATATACTTGCTGCACGATAATAGCGAAGTAAGAAAATGAAATACAGGCTCCTCCCCAATAGAGCTTTGAGAACTTAGAAAATTTCAGCTCTCTTGTTCAGATGGTCTACTTCTAGAAGTTCCTGCTGGTCCACTGAAATAATTGCATTAATTCCACTTACTGTCCGTAATAATCTTGGCCTGTGGTCTTTTAAAATAAAAAAGTGAAATTCTCAGAAAAAAAAAAAAGGTATTTGTTAATGTGTCTGGGATTTTTTTATACTGCGTGTCTGAATAAAAATTCCTAACACAAGAATGCCTTATTTTCAGAAATAGGCAAATTATTTATATGCTGAGTTGTTTTATTTTGTTGGTTATTTGGTTGCCGCTTGCCCAATACTACGACACATAACCTCTGACTCTCTAAAAAATTGTTTTTATGTCTTTCTTTTATGGAGGTATTTATGTTTAGAGCCTTTGCCAATCTCAAGAGAAATGAAATTTCTTTTGCTATCTTTTATCTTGAAGCTTGAATTGTTTAGCATTATGTCTTAGTTGCATATAGAGTCGTATTGCTGTATAATGGGTGTACTCTGTCAAGCGTTCACGGGGCAAAGAGCATATTGCAGCAGCATAAGAAAATGATACTGTGAATGTTATACAGCAAGGGGAAGATTTCTACATGTTACAGAAGAGAGCGGTTTTGGACTTGAGGCTTAATCAAGTAAATTCTGACTTTATTACTAGTAATCAGAGAACTACTCACATCAGCACTTCTCAGCAGCTCTGTGTACCTCACTGAAGTCTTGTGCTAATAATTTTATTTAACGTGATTTGATGAGCAGATCGTATACCTGTTGAAATCAAATATGAAGAAATATGGTAAAAGCTGCTTAGAACAGGACACATGAACTCACTCTGTCTGCTAGTAAAACTAAATTATTAATGGTTTAATTTCTTATTTTTTCCACAGGATTTGAGGTTCCAATTAAAACTGTGTTTGGGCCATTGCTTTGCCTGCCAGTGCTTAATCTTTTCCGAAAGCCTCATCACTTATCTAAAACAAAAGAAGAACGAGGTAAGGAGAGAAAGTAATGAAATGCAGCATGGCACATCTGTCAAAGGAACAGAAAGTAGCTTTAAAAACAAATCCAGGTTCAATGACATTAAAAAATTATTTGTTGAGCACTAAATTTGTTCATTTTAGGCATCTTAATTCTGAGGGATCTGTAAGTACCTATATGTTCTTTCATACACCAAGGGTTTGGATGTTTGTGTTTGAGGTTTACTGTTGATGTAGCCACGGGATACAAGCGACTGATGGGAGTCAGAGCTCTGGAGTTGCTAAATGCACCTCTCTGTACTATGGAGTCCTCTGAAAGATTGTTTGATATCTGTATCTCGTTGCTGAACCTCTTGAGTATAATGAACACTTCTGACATTATTTAAAATTCAGGTTTGGGTCAGTCTAGATTTATGTTTTCCAAATGCGCGTGATGCAATGTTGGGTGCTGTGTTAGGAGACTTAACTTGTTTCAGCACTTAGATCTCTGCTATCCTTTGGTGTTGATAATGGATCTTTCTAAAATACCTGGAACTGACTTTCACTATGTCACTTAGGATTGCAGTAATATACAACAAGGTAGGCATAACTAGAGGTGACAGAGGACAGTAGTAGAGTGATTTAGCTTTGATGGGATAAAGATGTAAGGTAGATATGGTTTGAAAAAATTGAGCCATTTTTGAGTTGGAAAAGGATAGCCTGCAGTGGCCACCTCTGTAGTCACAGCTGATGGGCACCAAGAGGGAATATTGGGATCTCGGTTCTTATTTTTCCTGTTTGTTCATTTTTCTCTGCATTCTCAGATTTCTGCCAAGGGTCGGGTTCAAACAAGTATTAGCTAGTGCAGACCAGGCTCAGAGGCTCCTGAATATCCTTTCACCTCAACCCTCTTATAAGCAAACCAGCAAGCTAGAAAGCTTGTTGGCTTTTCACCTTTTCATTGTAGAGTATCATGTTTGGGACTGTTAAGTATACATCGTGTCTAGAGCCTCTCTCAAGAATACTATTTATAATTTTGCTTTTCTACCTGTATAAAGGGGGTCATTAAGTAGCTGGGAAAAAATGTTGAGTGTGGCATCATCAGACCATGGATAGCCATGGACCATGCAGAAAATAGCAGGCGGCAGTTGTCAGCAGTAAGTAAAACCAGCTTTAGTAAGGCTCTTTCTAAAGCTGAGGGAGAGTTACACCTCCAGACCCAGAGCTACTAATATACATAACTGACTGTTAAAAGCATTCTTAAACTGGTTTCTACCATTGCTATTGGAATTTACCCTTGCGTATGAAGACTGTTGGGTATGCCTTGTAAATCCCTGAGGCTTGCCAAATAACTTCATGGGTTTTGAATATAGTCTTACTATAACTGTGTCTTACAGCATGGTTGTCTTCTATACTGCCCACCAAGGGCATCATTTCTGCTAAAAGCTGGGGGCATTTGCAGGAAACCATTTTGACTGACATTTGGTCTTACAGAATTTGACTGAATAATCCATTTGTTGAGGAGCTACAGTACAGATCTCATTGTGTTGTTTCTGAGACAGGAAAAGATGATGAAACAAAAACCGTTTGTATAATTTAATAAAATTTACTTCCTAGCATTGTGAATGGAAGCAAGATGAGGTCCTTACATAGAATTAGTAACCAACAGGGTCCATCTTCAGAAAAATTTAATTAAACTTTAAATTAACTACTCTTAATAGGATTTGAAAAAAAGCATGCTTGATTTTTCTGTAGTTCTTCAACTTTCTTTCAGTGCCTTATAATTGCATTTCAAAGCTATTCTTGCAATAGATAGATATCTCAAATTTAATGCCATAAAGATTCTCTGATATTTTCTCATTTAAAAAATTAACTTTTCCACCTTCAAAACCTTCCTGCCTCTTCAAAATCCTGTTAGTGAGTTACATTAACAACTTTAAAACAGATAATCCTGGAAATTATTAGCTTCTTATAAGCATAATTACCTTATCCCGATGAGAGTGGATGACATAAAAAAAAATAATCTTACGCTGAATTGGTGCCTTAAATGAGTAATGTGCAGTTTAACTGGGCCTCCTACTGATACTGCAAATGGTCAAAGTTTTGTTGTTTCAAATCAAAACAAGGCTTGTATGATTACAGTAATGTCTAAATATGAGTGAGGTGTCTGTGTCTATATCCTCAAATAATATTTAAGCTGTTAGCTGACATCAGGGCAATTTTAGTCCAACGACTGTCATCAACAGATCAAGTTTTGAAAGAAAATGTTGTTCCTAATGTTCTAGTCCAAATACATTGTTTTTTTTAGGAAAAAAAATAGGATTTTTAAAATGCCTTAAGGGAAGGCCACTTTGTAAGCTTCTTTAAAATATTCTACAACAGAAAGAGACATAATTAACGTGCCAGATTTGGAGAGGTGTTTCAGTCAGAACCTGCACCTTTTAAACACGGGATGATCCCCCCAGAAAATTGTGAATGCTGGGAATTGTCCCAGGGTTCCGCTCAGGCAATCAGTGTGTCTTCCTCCTTGTGTGATCTGAGCACCTCCCTCTTCCCTGGGGTGCACATCCTGTTTCTTTCTAAAACCACTGGTATTTGGTATCAGAACCGGGGGCTCAGTTTTGCAGCAGTAGGAACATTTACTTTCAGGTTATAGCTTTTGTGTTTAAAACCAAAAAAACATTACCGTGCCTGCAGTTGGCAGGCATTGCACTTTATGGTTTATTACATTTGCAGTTTCAACTGTAAATGTAGAAAAACATCTGTTTTGCTTATGGGACAGCTTATTGTTCTTATTGAACAGTAACAAACCGTATGCTATGGATGAAAGATTTTGATTTATCTCTGTTATTAAGTGTACTAGGTATGTGATTAGACATCACTCTCATAAACCATGTCTTATGTTGCTATTTTATAAGTTCCTGTTAGCTTGTGCAATCAGGGAAGGGAGGGTTCTGCAGTGAAGTCCTTAAGCAGATAGGATATATGTCAACACATGGCTCCTAGCCATTGCCAAGTCTTGATAGTATTACAGGCCCTCAAGATGAAAAGTGATTTCCTGGATAATTTGTATAATGCATCTTTGGGGTATTCATATTTTCAAGATGTATTTGGATTCACAAGCTATAAAAGATGAAGCATGCTTTGCAGTTTTTATTTTAAATATAGTACCATTTAAAATGCTTGAGGCTTCTCCTCCATACAGTGGATGGTTTGCTCTGAGGATCTTAAACATTCATTGCTACTGGTTCTTGTATCAGAGATTCTCTATTAATATTGCCATAGTGAAATAGGAGACCGACTACTGGGAATCTCCAGGCAATCAATGAAAGATACTTTGCAACAATAACGTCCTTTTCACTTCACATTTTAGGAAAGATATTTACAAATGTTACTGAGGCATTACAGTAAGCTCCTCAAGCTGGATCTCTGTGAGCAGTCAGTCTTAGAAATTTATAAATGGAGATAAAATGGGTAATAGCTATGCTATGACAGTGGAAACTATCCATTCCTTTATTGGGCTCCGTTTTTGTGGACCCTTTTGGATATCCATAAAGTTTTGTTTCAACAAATGCTCAGAGGTTGCAGCTTCTCCACTCTGGAGTCCACTTTTTGAGGTTAAGCTTTGATTCTTCCATCTGGGCTCTGGGCCCTCTGCAGTTTTTTTATGAACTTGATCTAAATTTTGAAAGAAGCGGAAGAATCAAATGGAAACAAAGACACTAAGTGTAGGGGAAAAATAGGTTCATTGAATCTCCTGAGACTAAGATCAGCTTTCTAGCAGCAGTATTCACCTTGCCTAGGTAGAGAAACTTTCTTAGAATGATTGTGTTCAACGTTCATTCTGTTTTACACTGTTGAAAGGTTAGACCCAACAACTGTGAATAATGGATAAGAGGAATTTTCTTTTTCTTTTCTTCTTCCTCCCTCTACCTTACTTGTATGAAGTGTTTAAATTTTACAACATGTTCTGTATATGAATGTAAAACTTTTATTCTATATTTACTACAAGCCAAGATGGCTTAATGTAGGGGAGGAACTACTGAATAATCCATAGTCAAAGTGCCTGGCAAATGATCATGCTCGTGTCTTATTAACTTGTCTTACTGGAATCTCATTCCAGCTTTCACAGGCTAAAAATGCATCAGCAATATATTTCGTAGTGATTCCAAGATATGTTTCGAGTCAGTGTAAGTTACAGAGATAGCAAAGCAGGCAATACACTTTATTCTTCTGTGCAACTAAATCACCTTTTAATATCGATGGAAATGTATGATGCAAAGGTGACATAAATCACAGGCACATGTACCCTACCATTTGAATCATGATTTCATGTATTCCTTGCTTCTACTTATGATATTGAAACACTGTTTTTAAATATAGAATTAAAGCATTTCTTAGAGATAACTTGAACTGTCAAGCAATGAAATGTCATTAGTCATATAATTATGTACATAAAATAAATAATAAAAAAGTGGATACAGAATTCCATCAATTCAATTTCTCAGTAATTCACCATGGAGACAGTTTCTTGTACTATTCCGGAGTTCTGTCCTTTAAGATAAATGTATTCTTAGGCTATTCAAATTATTTTACAATCTGTACAGACTAATTTTACAAATCACTGATGTATTAATTTAGCTTAATCATCTATCTGAGTTTAGTCTAGCAAAAACACATATGTGGTAGGGATGTTTCTTACTTCTTCCAACATCTTCTATAAACCAGTGAATCAGTAGCAGCAAAGATAAAATGAATAATTCAAAAGATCAATGCTGACTAAAGACCAGAGATGCTTACAGTATTAATATATTTTTGGGTTTGTGCCTGTAGGCCCTAATTTTACAGACAAAACGTATTTTGGAGTAAACAAAGCTGATTGCTATATACTCTATCTGTAGATGCAGGAGCATGTGCTTTTACTAGCTTTAGAAGGATTGTGCGAGTACCTTCTGTGATGTGTTTTGGTAGCATCAAAAAGGCAATAAATGATTAAATAGTATCTTCTCCCTGACACATTTCACATATAATTCCACAAAAGGGATCACCTGTTCTTTTTACTTTTTGACCATTGATGCTTTCCAGCACAGGGAGCCCTGTGACACCAGACAGCTGTTCCCAGCCCATCTGAGCACTGCTGGGCTTGAACGCTTTGCTGCCTTGCTTAGAAGGAGATCAGCACGAAGAGTCCTTCTTAGGCTGTCAGAGAACAGCAAGGCTAGAAATATCAAGATGCTAGAGGAACTCAAATCATTTTAGGCACAAGGGCTCAAAGGTGCCTCTTATCATGGTGAAATCCCACCACAGGTTTGCAGCAAGATGATAGTTTCGAGATTTTTTGCTTGAATTGTCAATGGTGTTTGTGCATGTGTCAGAGCCTCGCTGCATTCTAGAGTTGGGGCAATGAGACAGAGGAGCACCACATTCAGTCTGTTCCTCGTTAGCACGTAGTCACTAAAACACTACTTTCCAAGGTCAGCTTTGCCTAAGACTATGCATAACAGGACCTTTTATTGATAATGTGATTTGTTAACAGTTAAGAAAAAAAAAATCGGAATTAATATTCTGAGCTCCACTTTTTGGTTGTAGCAACCTCTAGTACAACTCTTCTTCCCTCTATTCCCAGAAAAATTATTTGGAGACTTTCTTGGATAGTGATTGTTAGGTAGCTTTTAGGTAGCTTAGTACACTGAAGTTCTGCCTCTAGAGATTTAGATAAAACTCTGTGTAAACAGACTGAATTTATCCTAATCTCTGATAGACATTCTCCTAAATCTTAAAACTACAACTGCAGTCATGTCAAAATATAGGGTGTTTTTTTTAACCCAACTAGCTCAGTACTTAAAAGAATAGGTGCTGAGCGTTGGGACTTCAGTAGGTGGGAAAGCATGAACAGGGGTAACATAACATTGTCTTGGTGGCACTATCCTTTGTGGTATGCCTTAAATTCAGCTGAAAAAATGAAAATATAAAAAGATGTCAAGTATGGAAAAAACCTATATGAAAACAAACAAAAACAGTGTGTGGAAGCTCTTCATTTAATTACTTCAGGTTTAATTTGATTTGCATCTGAAACACAGAGGGCAGAAGAGAGAAATTGCATTTGCTGGAATAAAAATAGATCGTTCTGATGGACAGAGAGCTTGCCCCTGTGTTTTCTACTCCTTCATTTAAGGAGATTTTTACTTTTAACATAGTAATACTGGATATATCAAAACCGATTTAGCAGAGTGGCTTGTTCCTTGTAGCATGAAGAAGTTTAGGTCCAGCAACATGGAGAAATCTAGCTTTGTTAGATCGCAATCCCCAACTCAGGAATCCCACTGGCGAAATTTATTACCTCAGATTCCCAGTGTCAGGAAGATGCTTTCAGCTGCACAGATACAGACCCACTACAGTCACCACAGGCTGGACACTTAGCCATACCCTTCCTTGCTCAGTGCTGTGCCATCCCCACATTAGCCTTAGGTGTAGGGCATGTCTATGATCATTTCTCAGAGCACTTTGAAATTTTGTCCCAGAAATCTGATGACAGAACATCTGGGAACCATCAATTGTTAGAGAGCAGAAGTGACCTTCTAGAAGAGAGCTTACTTTCCAGTAAAAGTTTTAGAGTACTTGACATACACCTTCACATTGTGCCCGCCTTTTCCCCTTCCCATCTCTTTAAAATACAGTTAGACTTTCACTATCCAGGAGTGAGGGACAAGAACAACTCCAGGTGTTGGTGTAATAGTGTATGTGTGTATGGCCTGTTAGAAAGTGGGGTCCGAAAAACCACTTCCCCGTGAAGAGCAGATTCTGGATAAGCAACTCTCCTTCTATGGTACCTGTGGTGCATCAGTTCTCTAGTGAGCTTGACAACACTGCCTTGAAGTAGGAGCATTCAAGTTCATCATATGCACAGCTACACCCAATAGTACTGTGAGGACATTTTAAAAGCAGTTTGGAAATGGAAATACAGATGGAGATCAGGGGAAAAGATTGAATTAGGACTCAATGATCCCATGTTTATAAATTATCTAGTATCTATAATACTTTAAAATAGCATTTATTTGCTTAAATAATTAATGGAAAGTTCACAGCAGGTAATTTATTAATAATACAGTATTATCAGTATGGATTTTGCCCAATTCCTATTTCTATTCTGTTGAGCCTACTGGTCTCTTTTTGTGCAGCAGCAAGATGCTCAGTTTTAAACAATGAAAGGAAGTCTATTACCTTGTTTTCAGAATAATATATGGATATATCTGTGGAATATAAAGCTTTGGTTTGAGGTCAGAAATAACTACAAATGTAGAATTAAGCATACATTTCTATTTAGATGGACACTAAAGGTTACTATGCAGAAAAATACTTAAAGTCTGCGTGCACTTAGATTCAAGTCACACCACTAAAATCAATGGAATTACTTTTATACTTACTGGTATAATTATCCTATTAAGATGCTTACTTAAGTGTTCTGCTGATTCAGAGCCAGAACATTCAAGCACTCTGCAGACGCAAAGCCTATCACATCAGAAAAGTACCATTTGCAGTCTGTTTACCAAATTCTTTAATATTCTGTCATTAACTTCATCTGTTTCTTTTATTAATATATAAATTAGCATTGTCCCTCCATGAAGTGCATAGGTATTGGTTTGCAAATGGTCATTTTCTAACAGTAACTAGTAGCAGGGTGGTCCTAATTATTTATTTATCTCCATTCAGATTTTTTTTCTTGCTTTCACCAAATTGGTTTCTCAAGCTGCAATACTCTGACATTGCGTCTGAAACAATTTGTTGTAGAGCAACAAATCTTGAAGTTTTCAGGAAAAAAGCCAATATCTGGTTAGTGTTATTGCTAAAGAGGCTAGGATTGTAGTTTTTAAGAAAGCAGAGCTGTTCATTCCCCTGAGAAGATTAGAAACAAATATCCACCAGATAAGTCATTCCGGCTATGATGATTTCATTTAAGCACTCTGACAAGAAAAAAATTGATAAAAATAGAAGCAATGGAATGGGTTGATTAAGTCCATATCCAGAACTGCACACTGTAGCAGCGGAGGTGATTTTCCATTAGTCTGCTGCTGGCGATGCCAGACTTACTGGTGGCAATCACAGTTTCTACTATGTGTGTGCAGTTTGTCTGCTCCGTAACTTCTTGGAGAAACTACTTGGGAAACATCTGTTGTGAATATATTTTGAAGTGAGAGATGCCATGCGCTAAATTCACAGAATAGTGTTCAAGCACAAATGGGAGATGGACCAAGAGCTAAATCGCACCAGTATTTATGTTGGTGCTGTAGTGGATAAGTGCAGAAGAATTGGCACAAGAATTTATGGATGATATTTGTGTTCTGATGTTTAGCATTGTCAGGTTGAAACTGCTGGAAACTCATGGGCTTTCTGTTGTATCTAAAGCCACTCTTCAGACCCTGTATTAAAGGACCAAACCAATGGAAACTGTGGGTACCGCTGCTGGTGGTGGCTGCAGGTCCTGGTTCTCCTTGGAGCTGGGTGAGAGAGGAGACATTTATCCCTTGCTTTCACGGAAGAGTGCTGATTTAGGGTTTTGTGCTGTTTCAGTCTCCTGTGGGTAGTTGTAAAATGTGGCTACAGAGTGTCTGTCAAACATTTTATGTTACGTTTATTTTATGTTTATGTTTTATGTTATGGTAAAATAACAAAATAATTTTGGAATGAGATCTGGCGACTTCTAAAAGGTATTTTTGCCAGGCTTACCCATGTACTTCATAAACCAGTATTTTCTCCAAAACAATCGTTTCTGATTCATATATCACCTCAAAATTATTTTTGAGGTAAGAAGCAGAGGGAAAACATCTAAGGGTTTCCTTTTGGTCATTTTTCCTTCTTTTGAATGAAGATGTTCCTTGGGTTCTGTTTGCTAGTGTTTGCTATAAATAACAAGCAAGTTGATTTACAGCAGGATCCCTAACAGTCTTCAGCTGATGGCTGTGTAGAGTTTTATCAGCTGTATGGGATTTCCTGTCTGGGGCAGTTCTAGGGCTTTACCTGGTACCATACTTCTAGCAGGATCATGAGACTACCAGTATTGCAGAGAGATGTCTGGTTTATGATTGTTGTTAAAACCAATACATTTTCTCTGAGAAATATCAAGAAGTTTGTCTAAATAAAAGTAGAAAGATTATTATGGAATCATGGTAAATGATTCATTTAGACACTGATTTGTTCTCTTTGCTACTGAACATTGCTTGCATGCAGATGCCTGGCATTAGACTAAAACATGCCTTCTATTCCTCTATTGAAGCTTTACCTTCTTTAACGATGCAATGGTTTTCCAGCCCTGTGTGTTAACTGGATCGACATTCTTCAAAGGTACTTGTGTGTACATTTCATTGTTTAGGAGTATGTAAACACGCAGTACTTAATTTGTAGAAATGACATGCTAACTTAATGTAAAGAAGCAGTGCTTTGTGGTAAATCATCCTGCATCCTCCTTAGCTTCACATGCGTTCAGCACAGAGCCCTGTGGTATTACAGGGTTACGTTCCGAGAGATCTGCACACTGTGCATCAGAGGAGATGAGGGGGAAATTTATTTGAAAATCTTTCTACGGTACTGATCTTCAGGCATTTGTCTTTTTATGCTTTCTCTTACCAATTCTCAGCCAGCGGACAAGGACGTACTGTATTGCTACTTTCTTTGTGATTCATTCCTCATAAAACAATCTGTACTTTTAGTGGCACTTGGTATTAATCAAGGTTTTTTCCCTCCATTAGAGTCGTTGTTGGCTCAATCACTTCAGTATATATAATCACTAACTTTTTCCATTACACTAGTGAGTAGGTGCTCTTACATGTCTGTCAAAGGGATGCTGGTACATTTAGTATGATGCTTTGCAATTTCAGTGAGAACACTAATGGTTCAAGTGTGATTGCTTTTTTTCCCCTCTCTTTTGAGAGAAAAAAAAAAATAAAAATTGCACGTTCCCCTCAGAGCAAAAAGAGAGAAAAAGGATGGAAAGTTCCATACTCAATTTATTTCTGTATCATTAAAATGTTTCAAAGTAGAGGGGAATGCTCTTGCAGAATCAATCATTTAATAATGTATCTGCAGAGACGCTAGTCTTGTGTATCCTAAAGAGAATGCTGAAAAGGCTAAAGTATCAATTTTGTACAAAACTGTGTGTATTTGCAGAGTACAGCACAAAAATTCTCACTCTCACGAATGAAACAGAAGAGGGAGAGGGAGGCTGTGTGTAGATAAAGCCTTTATCGACGCTGTATTGTTTCTGTGCAAAAATGGTACAGCCTCTGCCTGGAGAAACAGAGGAGATGTAATATACAGTCCGTTATTGATGATATATTTTAATGCAAGAAGATGATTGTTTAGATAATTGATTATTTTTTTCCTGAGAAATACTCTAAAAATGAATCAGTTGTTTCATGCAAGTGATGCTTATTCTCTAACACTTGCAGAACATTCGGACAGGCTACATTAAAACCAAGAGAAAAGAAATAGAAAAAGCAATGAAAAGAAAGTAAATATGGGGCCACACAGCTCTGTTTTCAAAATTGGCCTTCTCATCATGAATTCTCTGAATTTTTCAAGTACCTGTTTCTTGACTTTCACAAGTCTTCCACTTTTCCTTTCCAGATTTCACCTACTACCCCTTTTATTTTCTGTCCATTTTAACCTGAGCCTTACAGTTTTCATTCTATAATACAGTTAAATTCTGTCTTTTTTTATTCTTCTCCGGTCCTTCACCTTCCTTGGTAATTGTTTTGTAGAGATCTAATAAGAAATCTCCCATTCCCACAACTCCAAATGTTATTAGTTTTTCCTCTTGAAGCAATTCTGCATCATCCCTGAATTTTACTGCATCCAATCCCAGCAGTCTATGCATCTTCCAAAGTCCTGATATAATTTGTCTTTATCTCATTTAATCTACCTTGCTTACCCTTTGCATGTTTTTCCCCAATTATATTTTCACCTTTTCACTCTGCCTCTTTTCCCATACTATTCCATGTTCCTCTATTGGCTGTCTTTACCATCTTCTGCCCCTACCCTTTGGAGTGCTCCTCAGAGCCATCTCTAATCCTCCTTACACATTCACCTACTCCATTATTGACTCTTTATCCTGACTTGTTGGATAATAAGCTATTTGCGAAAGAGATCAGCTGTATGGTTTTCAGGCTCATGTACATTTACTGTAGTACTTAAAAAAAACAAACCCACCACATCGTGGGTCTCCTTAGTTACTGAATATTGTGTCCTGTGCTTTAAAACTAAAACTTACAAATATTTCAAAATAATTCTTACAAACAAAATAGGAGTAATAAAATGATTGTATTCTCAAATCATTCAGGTGCTTTTACTCTGGATATGTGCATCTGTCTTGAAAATACAGGAAATACATTTTAATGTCTTCTAATAACTGTCTCCTGATACAGAACTTTAGGGTCTGATTGAGCCCTGAGCCCCAGTATAATTAAGAGCAGGAATTTGTCCCCTCTTACTGGCTGTTGTGTCAGCAGCGCTCCATTGTGCAGCATTTCGGTGCGTATCACGTTAACAATGGTATCTTCACTTAGCTTTCTGGAGGTGTGACAGCTAATTTCCAAATGAACAGCATCTTCCAAAGCACCAACCCTCTTCCTGAGGGTGGCAGGCACTGCGTGCCCTGCTGTCACTGCACTTCTCCTACCTCATCACTTTCGTGCTGCGATTGGGGTGTGAAGAGAGCAGCTGGAGCTGCTGAGTGCAGGACGCGTTATGCTCCTGCTGAGGGCTTCTCTTCTCCCCAGAACAACACTGAAATACTCACTGCTTCATCCACGCACAAAATAATTTTAAGCTGTTTCTTAGAAGGTAACAACTGGTGCTGTTTGTGATGTTTTGAATGTGATGATTTAGTGCTGTGATAATTCTTGATGCTGCTATAATACCATTTTTTAATACTCTGAGGCTACTCTGTTAGGGCGTACTGGCTCCTTGGATCCCATAGCTACGATTTGTAGAAAAGAAAGATGATCAAATGAAGTATTTGTGTTATGTTTCATTTTGATGCACCATGGATGATTATGCTGTTGAACTATCATTTAGGAAACTGTTTTAATATAGAACCTTGGAAGGCTCATGAAAGATTTTGTCCCTCGGTGGAGACTCGCCTGCTAGCTGCGGGGCAGCCCACCTCTGATCTCAGCATGGAAAACTTGAATACATCCTGCACCATCTACAACACAGATCCCAGCACCTGCCCCAAGTAACTGCCTTGTTAGTGGGTGATTAGTGTTGGTTAGTGAGTGGTGACAGCCCTAATTAGATTCTGAGGGAACCTGAGGAACAAAACTTTGCAGATGAGCTACAAAGCTGAACTAATTAGAAGGGTGCTAATGTGGGTTAGATACTACACTAACTGGGCACAAATGCTCCAGTAGCTCCTGACTCATCTAGTTTTTAATGAAGACATTCTTAATGAAGAGCAAACTTTCCCTCCTGTAGGGATTTCCTGGGTTGGAGGAGAAGAGCCGCGGATGTCAGCAGATGCAGCCAACCCTCTCCTGTTGGCCCTGGTTGTTATTTATATTCAGCTGGCTGACACAAAGGCCTAGGCATCAAATCCCTACTTATTCCAAGATAGTTATCCTTTTTTTTTTTTTAAATGTATTTAAAACTTTTAATAACATTGTGAGAAAAATAGATCCTGTTTTGTGTTGTATAATTTATCTCTTGTGTAGTTTCTAAAGAAGTTAATGAAGTTATTGAGTAATTGCACCACATCCTTTGCAGCTTTGTTGGCTTCCTGCATATCTGAAGCAGGTGGTGATATGATGCTGTTTCTTACAGAAAGGGTGTGGAATATTTTAATAGCCGTTGTGCAATTACATTTTGGGTTATGCAACCAATGGCATTCATTGGTTTTCTTGTTGTGTTTTCATTTTTGTCCAGTTTGGCTTATATAAATCTGAACAGTGTAGTGGTTTAATTGCCAACAGAATCCAGGCTGAAAAGCAGCTTGTAAGGAGTAGCAGAGTAATGTCAACGAGATGTAGTGTATGAGTCTGATGGGAGGAGAGGAGGATGCAGGAAGGAGGGTACGGGCTGTGGCTGCGCAGTTGCTGTGTTCTCTGTCTCCCTGTTGGAATGTCATACTGTAACTGAAAATCTCAGGAAAGCTGTCTTTTCCAGATGATTGCATTTTTATTGTTACTCTTTTCAACTCAATGTTAGCCTAACGGTTTGGTGAGATAATCTGACATGAAGATACTTTAAATAAAAGTGAGCATAGGCAAGTTGGGTTGGACAGGATTAAAAATGCAGTTGTAGCTTATAGCTGTAGGTACCATAAATGATTAGATGATTTAAGGTGCAGACCCTCTTCCCATGTTTTTTGCTGCACTGCTGTTGTTAATCACTGAAGCAAGTAGCTCTTTCCCAAGAAGCTTTTCTTCATCAATGATGAAGCCTTTCTCGTATTGCAACACGGTTGTTTTATTACACAAGCGTCCTGTTTTGCTAGTCGGCTACAAAATAAATATTAAACTACAGTATCGTACCTGAAGAGTACTCCTGTGCCATTTCAGAAATACTTGTCAAAGATGCTGCCCTGCAAAAGAACAAAGTAGCTCTGTGGAGAGCTTTTGGAAAAATTAATCTGGAGGGGGAAGTTGTGTAGCTTGACAGAACACAGTCTGGTAAGAATAATTCAGTCTTTTCCAAAGGAAAGCATTGTGGCAGTTAGTCCTAATATACTAGTCTTGATAAACTTCATTGTTTCATGTGGTGTGATGAATTGTCCATCTTTCTGCTTAGTTTAGAAAATCAACTGTAGACAAGATTTCTGATGTGAGAACAATGTGATGACAGTTGGAGAAAACCCCCATGAAATAGCACTTACCCATGGAATCGTTATTAGATGTTATATGTGGACAGTGGAATACATGCAGTTGTAGCTCTGAAGTATTTACAGATAATGTCCATAACAAATACCACCTCTGAAACCAGCTGGTGTTGAACCTCAGTGTCCGTGTGCAGCCATCCCACCTGGACTCACCTGTCCATTGCTTTAAGAATCCACTGCACTTGGTCACAGAAGTTTGTAGCTAGTTCTAAAGTATTGCTTTGTCCTTTTCTTGTATAATCTGTTCAAAAAAAATCCCCT
>JANHFX010016218.1:92839-122273 GCA_027560015.1 Chloroceryle amazona
TCTCTTCAGCAGGTGGGTGTTGCCTCTCCAGGAGGCATCCAGATCCATCTCCTCTACACCCTCCCACTATGTAGTTCCAGGTGGGGGGTGAGGTCCTTTATTCATTTTTTCCAGGCTGAACAAAGATAGCTCTTGTACTCTCCTTGCAAGCCTTGTGGTCCATCCAACCCAACATCTTCGCTGGTCCTTTGCAGGATCTCATTCCAATATGCCTACCGGGAGACACAGCGCTCGTGTTGTGCTCTCACAAATGCTGAACAGAGGGGAAGGATCATTTCTTTTGGCCTTCTGGCTACATTTTTGCTAATTCAGCCCAGGGTGCAGTTGGCCCTTTTTTGCTTCAAGGGCACACTACCGAGACTGGTTCAAATTGTTCACCAGAACCCTCAGGTCTATTCTGCAAAGTTGCTTTCTCTCCTTCTCATACCACATCTGTGCACCTTGGGTAGGATTCTTCCACCTGAGACACAGGACTTTACATTTTTCTGTGCTGAATTGCACAAGGTCTACATCATCCTGGTGAGGTGCTTCTGAGTATCAGCCCTGCATATTGACCATTTTCCCCCAAACTGGTATCGCCTGCATCCAGGTTATTTTGCACCTTCAGATTTTTAAGTACATAGGAAACCTTAAGAGTAGATGATATGTTTAGTGGCATTAATATTTATACATGTTTTAATGTGAATATTATCAAATATTTATGGTCCATGTATTCAAGCAGATACCCGAATCTAATGCTGTGAGAAGGCAAGAAGTAAGTTTCTGTATGTATGGATTAATCTCAACCTGGAGGGAGGATTTTAAGTAATCACATGGTTATTCTGTGCTGGTCTTTCAAAAACATTCATTCAGGTAGCGTGTTTTGTTCAGGTATCTGGTTCTTTCCAGGAGATGTGTACTTTTCAGCACCAATGTATATTACCTATCCTCTGAAAAGCCCAGAAAACTTGTCTTTTTAAAGTCTTTGGAAATCTGGCCCCGGATGGACTTCTATGAAGTCCAGAGAATAGATTTTAAATCCAAGAAATTCTGACATCAGTGTGATTGCTTCTGTGATCCCATCTTCAGGTCTTAGCTTAGCCAGTGCATATTTATCTTCCAGAAGTACCCAAAATAGAACAGAGACTTTTATGGAAGAGAGTTTTACAGAATCAGTGTTTAATAGTTGAGTGTTACATTTCAAGTTAGGACAGTGATACTTTCCTTTACTTTCTATTGCTCAATTTCACTTCCTGACTTTTAAACAGCCACCTATGTCTCCAGTTTTTTTGGTAGTCTCTTCAGACTCTTCCGTTAACTTCAGCACTTGGAATAACATTGTGCAGATACAATTTAAAATGTATTGCTTGTTTCAACAAATCTTTTATTTTGAATGAAATTCTACAATTTTATTCAACTTCATGTTCATTCAGCTACAAAATTGCTACTACCCAAGAAAATTGCAGGTGAGAATCAGGATGGAATCAGTTAATTGACCTTGACTTCACATACGCTTTCATCTACTAACAGAGGTATTTAAATGTGGAGGTAGTTGCTAGTGTCCTTCACACATTGGCCTTTAGTTCTTTTCACTCATAGCTTTGGTCATTTAATAACGTATTTTACAGCAAGGTCAGGTTAACAGAAGCTTTTATAGGCCAATATTTTACAGGGAATTGGTGAACCAAAAACTGTAATTATGCATGTGAAATAATCCCTTGAATAATTAGTGATGATTAACTGGCTGTTATCATTGAGACAGGTTATAAGGATTTGATATAAGAAGAGGCAGAAACCAACTAGCCAAACTTATGGCAAGTAAATGTTACATATTTCATAAAGCTGTCCATTTACTGCCTTATATCTAGACAACAGGGCAAGCACAGCACTAACTGTGATTTATTTTTTTTATCAATTGCCTTCATAATCTAAACAATTGAATATTTACAGTGAGTCTTGCTGACAGGACACCAATGAGCTTCAAAAAGTAGAGAGCCAGTGCAGAAGTTTGTGTGTTAACAGTGGTTAAAAATTGTCATCTGATTAAGCATTTTATGTAGAATTGTAACTATTTTCAAACCAGTTTGATACTGTGCAACAGAACATAAGGTTTCCAAGTGTCACCTTGCAGATTCCAAATAGCATTATGAACAACATATGAACATCAAACAAATTCTGTATTGTTGAAATCAGTAGCCTCCCCACCAAAATAACCCACACGAACTGCTACCTGAAAAAGGAACAGGAAGAAGCCAGACAGAACAGAAAATCTTTGTAAAAAGAGCAACTGTATTGTGGCTGAAATATGCACCTTGTCGTTTCTGATTAAGCCCAAAATATATGTTCTAAAACTCTGCCTCAATCTGAATCTTCCCACGCCTAGAAATGATGTGCTGGAGATGTGCAAGAGATTTGGGAGGAGGAGCTAGCGGTGCTCTTGAAAAGATACCTGAAATTGTAATCATGTCTAAAACCCAAATTAATCATTCCACTATTTTAGTTCTTGTGTTTTAGGAAAGAAAAATTCACCTGTGCAACAAGAATATTTGGAGATCAAAGAGAACCATGTTGATTTTCTGGCTTTCTAAATGGAAGCAAAAGGCTAGATACACAATGAGGATTTACATGCGCTAAATAGTTTCTGACAGTTATGATACACCACTTGGAAATAACAGATGTAGACCCAAATTTCCCCAACATCTTTTGGAACAAGGGGTCAAAGTCATTCCTTTTGTATCGCAAGTTTATTTCCAAAGTGTCAATCTATAAAGTGTTCTGAGGTCTCTCTTAGCTTGTCCTTCTGAAATGTTTCATTTCATATAGAATATTTAAATTTTCATTAGATCCCAGATGTCTCACATTTCATGAGACTGATCTAATTAGCTATGGTATTCAACTATCCTTCCTCAAGAGCTCTTTCTTCAACTTTCTTAACCAGGCTAACTTTTACAGGAGGAGTTTTCTAGGTTTATAGGCCTCAGACAGTGCACCGTATTCTCCTACCAGTTGGCTTCAGCTCGTATCCAGTCTCCTCTCACAGGGGCTATTTACTAACATAGTACTGTAAGGTAGCTAGTGATTATTTCGGTGAAATTGCTCTATGAACTGTCTGCCATTTCAGTCTACTTATCTTTAAGCCTGTTATGTACTTCTAGAATGATAAATACTGAAGAAATTAATTAGCTCTATTTATAATTGCTTATGCAATTCCTTTAAGAATGCAAATTCACCTGGCACAAAATTAAAAGGAATAAATTTAATAAATGCTACACCTTTAATTTGAATAAAAGTCAAAATACTCTGTAACCCTCATTCCAGATGATATACATTATTTTTACAGTGCAGAATAATTCCTGTTTTGTACAGCTAGAGCTGATTAAAAGAAATTCACCTCATTCAATTTAATAAAACCAGCTAATTTAAGAAAAGTCAGTGTATTAAAATTTACTGTACATGACAACTATTCTCATTTCAGAATGCACCCTACCCACCTCTATTTGATTAGATTTCTTATTATAAGATCTGAAAAGGTTAATGACTACCTTAACAAAGCCGCTCTGGTTCTATAATTGGGTGTAATAAGCTGATATAGTGATGGGCTTCTTTGTTGATGTAATTGTAATGAGACATCTTTGATGGGTTATAAAAACAACCCCGAAAGGAGTGTAAAGAAGAAGAAGGTGCCCTATGTTCCTGGTTTACAGATGCACTGTAGAAATTGTTTCATGTGCCAGCTGATGTAAACAGCAGACGAAGCTCTCTGCAGTTACATATTCCATATCTGCAAGCAGGTACCTCAAAGGCAATTACCTTTCACTCTCATAAGCAAAGACAGAAACTTTTTATTACAAGAATCAAACTGTAAAAAGGTGTCTCCTCAGCTGCTGTTCTCTGAAACCCGGATGTGCTTTGAGTTTGAGCTGTGGGAATCATTGCCTTCAGAGTGAATCCTTGCCTTTCACACGACTTCAGTTTTGCTAGGCTAAAACTAAGAGTCTGGTCATCTTTGCTCATGCTAAGAATCCATTGTTTTGATCATTCAGAAAACTCATCTGGTTTTGTTTTGCAGTGCTATTCCTTGAATACATATGATGAATTGTACAGAGGATTAGAGTTTGAATAACACTACTGAGCGTCAAGTCCCACTGACTGATGTGTCCTGGCATTGCATTTGGTCATCTCTTTCCTAATCATGTAGTGCCGAGCATTTTATTCTTTCATATTTTCTATTTTGTGATCTTTCAACTCTAGCAGATGCTGCTGTTAATAGTTTTCAGTTGTCTAGACTTGCCTTTCTTGCACTACTGAACTTCACTCTGTCTGTGTTACGTGAGGCCTTGAGGATATGTAGTTCTTACGTATCATATCCTGAGCTTTTTCTGCATTGATATCTTCTTTGTTTCATCAGCAGATTTAGGAGCACTATTTTTAATAAAAAGGTCTCTCTTTAACAGTGAGGATATTTTACAAGATGGGTCCAAAAAGATCCTTGAGGAATAAAATAGTCTTAAAATTCTCTAAACCCCATTTTTTTTTCTTTTGTGACTCTCCTTTTCCTTTTTAGTTGTAAACATTTCTTGGTCTACCTTCTATTACTTTGATTATGTTTTCTCTTGGGGTATCACATTAAATACTTTACTGAAATATAGATCAATAGAGGCTATTGTTTCCACTGTCTCATATGAAAATAGTGTGGATTAGTAATAGAAATGGCTTATGTGCAATAAACAGTGAAGGTAATTACAGTGGGAGAGGAATGGGAGGCACATACAAGGTGAATGGACTGAAGCAAATTACCACATTGAACGATGGAATTTAGATATGAACCAGGTTTTTAACATTTCCAATTTAAGCTCCTAGTTTTCCTATCTGCATGCTGAAGTGACTGTATGCTATCGTGTAAGGACTGATAGAACCCTGGTGGGGGGGGAGACTTTATGTCTAAAGGTTTGACAAATAGAACATGCAAATGTGAAGTGAATTGCCATAATATAAGTGGGTAATGTAAGCAAGCTCTCTTGCAGCCTACTGGTGAGATCTTTCTTTCAGGAATATTTAGCTGCTCTTTACCCATCACGTAGGTTCAGATAGCATTCAGTGTTTTGAATGTATTTTCACTTCAGCCTCCTAAGGGTTTTGGTATATCCTGAATTATTCTCAAAAGAACATCAAAGAACTGAAATTAGTTACTGCTCCACATTTTCTTGGATCACGTGTCTGTGTGGGTGGATGTCTTAATAATGACTGTAATATTTGTAGATCCAGACGTCCTTACTTGTACCTAATCACAGAATGGTTGAGGCTGGAAGGGACCTCTAGAGGTCATTTTGTCCAATCCCCTGCTCCAGCAGGGCCACCTAGAGCTGATTACCCAGGACCATATCCAGGCACATTTTGAAATACATTTTTTCAAAGTCTAACTTTACAGTTTGACTGCAGAAGTTGTTTAAACTAACATTATTTCCTTAAAATTTGGAGAATGATTATTATTGTAGTTGCTTATACATTATCAAAAGGACTTTCTATTTTAAATTTACCATTCATCTGTGTAGTTATAGAAAGGGAATATTAAAACTTCTACACATATATGGTCTCTCTTTGTTTCTCTCCTGCCTGTTTCCTCTGGTCGAGTCAGGCTGTAGGGAAAGAATTTGACTGAAGTACCTTTACATTTATGCATTTACTATAACCCTCACTTTTATATAGAGAATTTCTGAATTCATTCTGCCTAAAGTCTCTTCCAATAAAAATT
The DNA here is from genome assembly GCA_027560015.1 of Chloroceryle amazona. Classification (NCBI taxonomy): domain Eukaryota; kingdom Metazoa; phylum Chordata; class Aves; order Coraciiformes; family Cerylidae; genus Chloroceryle; species Chloroceryle amazona. Next base: position 98,571 of record JANHFX010016218.1, read on the forward strand.
CATCGTTCGCTGTTACATATTTCCAGCAGGGCCTGTGATATTCAAAGTCTTGTCTAAATTGGACATGGGTTTGACCCAAAGAACTTGTGTCTTATAAATGAGACCAAAGTATGTGCTATCTGTAGTACTGTGTCCATCTTAAATCTGAGTATTACAAACACCATTTTAAAGAGATAATTGAGTCTTTCATCAGAGTGTGAGATGGACTGAATAAGCACAGCTTATTCTTGCAGCGAGAGTACATTTTCAGCTTGTATTCTCTGTAATTGTAAATATGATTTATGCATAGTTTGGATTTATATGAATATATACCCTTTTCTGTCAACTGCTTGTCAGCTGGTGTAAATTGTGATTGTTCCCTAAGCCAGTGAACCCATGAATGTTTGCATCAGGTTGACGTGTGCTTGAATAATGTGCTAGTAGCTTGGAGTGACCATGTAGGGAAACGGCAGAAATGAAGTTGAACGAGCGCTGGCCAAATGGTTTTGAATGGACCTCTCAGGCTACAAAATAAATTTGTATTCCTAGTGTAGTGTTTCTTACTATTGCCAGCAAAAATGCAACCATTTCATATCAGTAAGAAACATGGAAGGAATATGCAATGTGAGAAAAAGAAGCAAGAAGCTGCATCTATCACCTTCCAATCCATCTGGATTTTAATGAAAACTGCTGGTTTATGAGGATGAAAATACATGAGAAGCAAAATTCTTGCATTCTCATTCGGTGTTCTTTTTTTATTTTTTAAAACATAATGTCACAGGCAACTCAGAGTCCCTTGCATCTTGGTAAGAGGCATTTTTCTCAAAATCAGCTTTAGCCTTCATTTCTTTTCTAATTGTCACTGTATTGTTACATGTAGCATATAAACATCACTTGAGAAACATACTCACCAAACAACTGGCACCTGTTTAAAAATATTTTGGGTTATAAGAAGTGAATTTGAATATGAAAAATATATGCTGCACGTCTGAGCTCCACTCATTAAATCATCATCAGAAAAAAGACCTTATTGTGTCGTAGTAGGTACCATTGACACATGGAGTGATGAACTAATTCACTCGACTGATGAGTGCTTTCAACTGAGTCAATAATAAAGATTATAACCTACCTTACTAGAAAACACATAGAATTTACTTAATCAGCTACCAGGAGATGAAAATAAAACAAACCAAAAACTCATTCAGTGTCTGCATTTGAGGGAATATTTTTATTTGCCTAGAGAATTACTTGAGCACTCCACTGGCTGATAGGAATCCAAGGGGTCAGTCGTGGGATTCACTTTCATGCAGAAGATTCATTGTTTCAGATTTTGCCTGTTGTCTTCCTAATTGGAGTGCTCAAGTCATTTATTTTGATGTAGGACTGTACGTTCCTTCAGGCCCCTGTACATTCCCTTTTCTGTTTACAAGGAGAATTTGAGTATGGCATTCTTTTTCCCTTGATGTTTAGCTGATACCTTCCTGTAAAATACAGACGCTATTTTTTTTGCGGTGAGACATGTTGAGAGTAATAGCACAGCAGTGGCAAAATGATGCTAAGTGTAATGGAAAGTTAATGGGAGGATACTCTGGCTACTGCTTGGCAAGCTCGTGTCAGAGGGATTACAATAACCAGTATTATTTCTATTATCCAAGGCCTGTTATGATCTTCTGAGTGCAACTGTGGTTTAAAAGTAGGGATGGGATGTTGTATTGAAAAATTACTGTAATAGAGGACTATAGAGTTCAGTGTAATTTTGAATGATTACAGCACTGTTTCTGTACTACTTTTAAAAATCATGGCCTCACAAAGGTTGGTGACATCTCAGCATTGTATTTAGAGCAGGAGAGTATATATCAATCTTTCTCTAAAATGGCACGAACAAAATATGGTTTGCTGCTATTTACAGATTACCAGAGTTTAAAGAAGATTGAAAGATGACAATAAAATGGTAACAATTCAGTTTAGGACAATGAAGTACTTGCGTTCCTTCGATGTTTGTCCACGCACTTTCTGTAGATAAAAAGTGGGCGATTGACATTCTCAGTCTATTTACTAGCTTGCTTTAGTCACCGATTCATTGTTTACTTTCACTTGCACATCATCCCCTATCTGCTTATTAAATAATACACATAAATAAGTGCATTCCTTTTCAGGTAATGTAAGTAACTGACTTCAAAGCACTTTATGCTGGACTGGTTCTTTATATAGGAACATTACTTAGTTGACCAGGATGGTGAAGAAAAATCCATGACTGCCATTTGTTTTTCCTTTTGAGATTAAGCAAATTTATTTGAGCTGATTCACACTAGTAATCCCACTATTTAACCCCAGATGAAGCAAATTTAATCTGAAACTTCAGTAGATTTGCATATTGCTTTAAAAAGTGTATAGGAGGAAGAAATAACAGGACTAATTACAGTAAAAAGAAAAAGGCAGCAAAACTATCTTCTGATAAGAAACCAAAGTGCTCAGAAGGAAGCTATAAAAGAATTGGAGACTTGAAGGTTCAAGTTCAGAGTCTTCCTTACCTCTAAAATAATGAAAAAAAAATAGTTAACCATCTCATCAAAGAAGTTTGCAAATTGCTCTTAGTCGTGTTGTTTTCCTTTTGCATTGGCCCGCTGTTGGACACATTCCTAATAGGACATCATCAGATGCTCATCTAAACTCAACTGAACATCTTCCTTTATAAAACTCTAACAGAAGATCAGAGATGGAAACATAAAAAGCACAGCTAGTAAGGCACCTGAACTTAGATTTATTGAATGCCACGTGATTTAAACTGTGAACTAATAAGGCGTTGATCAGCTGTAATCCTAAATGATGTCCCTGAAATGATAGTGATCAAGTAACAGCAAGTAGCAGGAAGACTTTAATATCCGTATTCCCCTAGTTTGGGATTTTAGCCTTTGCTGCGATAGGGTCACACTGTTAACTAGTGGCACTGGGTAGAGGTTATTATGGAAGGAAATACTGTTAATTGGCTCAAGGGTGTAGGATGTTACTAACATAAGATATAACCTATCTACATTTGGAATAAAGACCTGGACAGAGCTTTTCTTGTTCCTTTGTGTCTTTGAGTTTCTAATGATGATGGGATTTAAACACAGGCACCTGATCTTTCAGGGTCCTAATAAGTTTTAATTCTTGTTCAAACTCTCTATGCCAGTACTGCTCTCTGCAGTGTGTTCATTACCAGTGTCCGCAGCTTAGAATGGATGTTAAAGAGACAGAGAAGCTTAGCAAGCTCAATGAACTAAAATTAAAGTGAAAATGCAATTCAGAGAGAAAATATTTAAGAATCTAAGTTTTGAAGTGTTTATCTAATACAAGATGCTGACCAGATTTTTCCCTAAATGTCAGTTCAGTAGAAAGTGCCCAACAGCTGTGCCTTCACTCCAGCAGAGAAAGGTTTAAAAATCTATATCAAAATTGTCTTATAAATGGAAACTGAAGAGCAACAAATTCAGGGTAGAGATGAGATAACATTAAAAAGTGGTTATGAGTGAGTTCTTGGAAAAACTTACCAGCAGATATTTACTTTCAATCACGTTTATAATTTTTCTGATAAGAAACATTCTTTTGAAATGGTAATTTATTATTAGTATCAGGAAAAAATGATAGCTGTTTAACACAAAGCTTTTTCATGTCAAGTGAATATTGCCTGTTTATGTGCCCCTTCAGAAAGGCTGGCTGCTTATTTAAGTCATTATTTTATTGTTGGCTCTTTACAGATTCCACAGTTAGGAAGGCAGGTCAGCAATCCTTTGGATGTTCTTTTTTCTATTCCTGTAGCCCTTTACCTATTTTTTCAGTAGGTTTTCAGGTATATTTCAAGTATTGGAGGATTCTGAGCTACAGAGGTTGTCCACTCCCTGAGATCTTCAGTAGTTGGGGTGACATTTTCAGAGTACAGGCATGATTTCCTAAAGCATTATCCAATTTCAACCGAGTTGAAGATGTACAAATTATTACAAATCTTGTGGCAATCAGCTATTTGGAAGAATCACCTCAGCCCACCAGTATGTAGCCACTTTGAGCACTGTTCTGGGTGGTCCCATGGTCATGCTTGAATACCTAGAGCACCGAGCTTCCAAGCAGTGTTCTCGCAAGACAGCTGCCAGGATCTATCCACAAGAGAACTAAGAATTACAAGTGCAGGAATTAAGAACTAGTTCCTTGCTCTCTGTTTTGTCTATGTACTGTCCATTCTCTTTACATACTGCTGTGAGAATATTTATTGCGCGCTTTTTCCTACAAGACAGAGTTAATTTGGGAAGCAAGAACAGGAGTGAGTTGGAAGGCTTGAAAGAGTAGTTCTGCTCTGATGAAAATAATGTCAGGTCTGTAAGGCTCTGAGTATTTTGAAATTAGAGAGACACTAGAATTCCTTTTTTTTTTTTTTTTTCTTAATCTGTGTTATGAAAGCTCTGGGGATGAATAAGAATTATCATAGCTTTATAAAACCCAATTGAGAGAGAAATCAGTCTTCTCATGTAATAGGCTCTAGGTAGAGGGGACAAAACTCTGAAGGTGCCACACAAGTTTAAATGCGTTTTTCCAAAGTTCAAGCACATTATTTTTGCTGCAGTACCAGAAGACACTGACTCTCAAAGGGCTGTTAAAATGATGTACTGCATACTGTCCTCCCAAGTTCAAGGGGGCATTCTTGTGGTCATATTTCTTTTACAGGCTCATGAGTCTGTCAGGATTGTGAGGGTTCAATAAGTACACTCGACAGATGATCTGAATGCATTAAAGTTCTGTTAAACAATGCTGCGTTTGGATCAGCGTGTCTGATATAAACTGTTCATGTAGAACACGAATAGGTGCATCCATGCCAACTTTTTTAAAGAAACCCCAACTTATATACTAGTTTTATACAGAAATAACTTAAGGGTTCCAGCCATAATCTTCTGAGTTTCCTCACAAGCAAAGACAGGTGTAGCCATATGTGTTAGAACTTCCTTAGTATCTAGTATTTATTGATACTTAAAAGCAGTAGAAGACTGTGGAGCAGAGATTGAGTACAAAGTAGAGAACTAATTATAGCTTTGTGGAAATGTCAGTTTTGTTTTGTAGTTGGGGCTGGAGGAAGTGGAAGAAGGATTGCAAATTTGTACATGTTGTGACTGCTTGGTTAGAGAATGAAGTCTCCTGAAAGACTGAAAGAGAAGAGTATGTCATAAAGATCTTAATTCAATAGAGACGTTTATATCACTTGCAAGTTGGTCACATAGAACACTCGGCTTTTTTTTTATTAAAATGAAAAATAATGTCTCAAGGAATAGAAAGCTTTGCCCCTACTTGAGGTAATTTGGAGGGAGGGGAGAGGAGACAATGTACTCTTGAAGAATGCAATTCTGAAATTAACTCATGTCAACATCGTGAGACCAAATGTAATTTATCCTTGTGTGTGAGGTAGGTTTATAGCTTGCCTTTAAGTGGCAAAGAGGTTAGGTCACAGCAGATGCTTTGTCACATGTGTATGACATTAAACAGGTCATTAACAGAGACCGTATTTTCAAAATATTAAATCAGAAGCAGTTCATAAAAATAAACCAAGAATAATCTCATAATAAAAAAAATGAAGTTTGTCTCTTCAGTTTTTCCAAGAGGAAAGATGACTTCTGAAAAAAAATATCCAGAAGTGCACACAGGAAGTTCCAAACTAGTAGATAAAGGCATAACAACATCAGTGAGGAAATAATAACAGAAGAACTAAAGCAATAATTTTTAACAGGGCCATTAAACATTCTAACAATAGGGAAATGTAGACTGAAAAGTCAACACTTGATTCAGAGAGAGCACTCCCGTACGATTACAGGTAACCATATGATCCCATCACTCTCAGCTTTGGGAGTTAAGCTTGGAAGCAAAGAAATATCTTTCCTGAATGTTCCTGCACTGTACAGGCTGAAAACATTTACATATTGAATGTTATAAACTTAAGACACATTTACAAGACCAAAACCTAAGCCTGTTGTTTGCAACAGAAAGAGAATAGGCATCACTGCTGTGCTACATAACAGCAGGGAGCTGGGTAAGATACCCAGGTGGTCCTAGGAAGTCATGGTAAAGATGAAAAGAGATCTCTGCGTGGGAATGTGATGGAGCTGATGATGCTTGCAGTCATTAAATAAGCCTCACAATTTTTTTTTTTAAAAAAGATAAACTGTAGTTCTAACATCTGGGACTGCACTGTGCAGGAGGCTGGAAAGGATGATATAAAGGGGTCCCCTTTGTCCTTAAAATCTATGCATGTATAAAAGGTTAAATGTAGTGAGCTCTCAGACATTCTAAAGAAAAATGTTGTAAAACACTTTAGACAATCCTATTTTTCAATCATCTGAGACACTGTGAAGTGATGGAGGCTGACATAAAAAAAATGGCAGGAGTGGTGTGTCTCTTCCAGAAGAATACACAGGACAGAGCAGTAATAATGGGGAATCTTGTGCAAAGCTTGAGACTTTCAGTGACAGATCTAGAACAAAAAAACACTACTAAACACCTTTGTAACATCAAAATCAAAACAGGAAAAACATTTCTCAATCCACGTTATTCCTGAGGCATTTAAAGCATTTCCAAGAGTTCTAAATGTCAGTAGCTGGATTGTGTTGTCATTCTCATTATATCATCATCTAATGAGTATCTAGAAAGTGGCTTAATCACCATTATTTTGACTAGTCACCTTGCAATTATCTTGACTGTATTGACAAATTATGCCGTTTTGTCATAGGTACTTCAAATAATTACAGCACTTGTCAGAAATCTCTAAATCAGATTCTTTCATGCGTAAGAATACTTAAAAATAAATCTGTATCTACCTCACATTATCCACTGTCCTTGATCTGGCATCAAATCACTTCTGTCGACAGGTGATAGCATTACAGATAAAGAAGCCTATTTTACCAAAGGATTATGCCTGTCAGGGCCTGGGAGATTTTGTGTCGTCCTGAAGCTGATTACACTGTTCTTTGTGGAAGTTTTGGGAGCTGGGGATAAGACTGGATGACAAGGCTATCACAATGACTTTGCATCTTGCCCTAGTTTAATAGAATTGGACACACAGGGTTTGGGTTTTTTTCATTTTAAAATTCTGTATTTGAGTTTGTGAGTTACCACTTGAATCCTGAACAGCCTGCTTGTGATAGACACATTACATTTTGTCCCCTTCTGGTTGTTAAACAAGTTTATAGGATGAAGCAAACGTTTGTCACTTCTTGTCAGCTTTGTGATGGTAATGTGATGCTGCTTCTCAAACCTGAGACAGGCCCGTTTTGTTGCTTTCCATCTGCATCAAGGTTATTCAAAATTTAGAATCCTCCTGCTATTTTGATAGATGGGACATAGAGAACTTTTTTTTAGTGGTGGGTTTTTTTTGTTTTTTGTTTTTTTTTAAACCTCAAGACTGAAGGAAATGGCATTTTCACCACTTGAAATTTCTGTGATAGGATGCATATAGCTGAAGTCAAGCCATTCTGGGGAACTGGGACTGTTCCAAGCCAGTCTGCTCATTTTATAGGAGAAGACTCATCTATTTGCAGTGGTATCTTTAGCCAAAGCCCAGATACGAGGGCTAAGTCAGACTTAAGTGTGTCTGATCATTCACTCTGCTGATACCTCACCACACCAGGGAGCTGCTCCCTTACTCAGGAGACCAGTTTCTAAATCCCACAGAAAAGTCTTCAGGATACACATACAGCTTTGAGTCACAAGGTTTTCACAAATTAAATATGAGCAAATCAACAAGTTTAGCCCATTCTGGTTTACAGATGCATCTCCTCTGAGGTCTCTTGGTACTTGAAGGAGTTGTCCAGCATAACACGAGGACCAAAGAGAAAGACCTATAGAAACATGGATATAGTTTTTGCCATGCAAGTATCTATGTAATTTACGTTTGACAGTTTATCCCTAGAGGAAAAAAATGTAGCAATTACTTTAGAAACAGCACTCAATGTGTTCTGTTCAGAGTTATCATGCTCCGAGTCAACTTCTGACATTATTCAAACGGAGAGCAGAAAGAACGTTTGGAAGGGTGTTTCTCAGCTGCACAGCACCTTGCACATGCAATACAACATAGTGCCCTATCAGACAAAGAGAAAGAGTTTTGTTTTCATTCTTGTAAAGCTTATTAAAAAGAATCCCCAATGTTCCAATTGGGGTGTTTGTTATTTTCAGCAGCTGTTGAAATGGATTTTAATAAAAGTAACTTTTTTTTTCTTAAGCATACATTTGTTTCTGCAACACTTTACTAGCCTTAAATGATAACATAATGTTTTGATATTAGAAATGATTGTTAATGAAAATGAAGGTTTCAGATGGGAAGTTAGTAGCAAGGGCAGTTACCATGTGAATGCTCCATGTAATAGCAAAAAAAAGGGAAGAAACTGGGGTGCAAATGGGTAGAACTATGTTTTGGCTTTGCTAATTAGCACTTCCATTAGCTCCTAAAGAGTGCAGTGAATTCTCAGTTTATAAAGAAGCTGGTGTATGTCTGTACAGGGACAAGTTCTTCCCACTGGCATTTCTACTTGGTTGTGATGGTTTGGAGTTAATTAGAGGTTCTAAACCAAACAACAAAATCCTCTCACCAATCCAAATGGAAATCTCAAATTGTTCCAATCTCTGAATGTGAAACAAAATACTTTTAATTATCGATATTAATTAGGTTAATTCTGCTTAAAATATTTTTCTCTTTCAAAAACAATTAAAAAGAATTACTAAATGGTATCAAATATATCAATAAGCTAGATGAACTATTTTGTGAAAGGATTATTTCTGAGACCTGAAACAAAAAAAGGCTGATTTTTAAGGGCAAAGCATTTGAAAGACCTTTAAGACACCTCTTGATAATAGCTGACGGTATGAGCTTGGGCTGTGAAGCTCTGTAATTCCAGTATTGGGTGCTGCTGTTGAGAGCTCGTTGAGGAAGCTCTGTGATGTACAAAACACCTGCCATTTAATTTGAACTATTGCAGATATGTTTTGTTCCCTTTGGTTTCTTGAGAACAACGGTTGAATATGTGATCATTGAACATGACACATGATAACAGTAATTGTCAGGATTATGACAGAATACCTGTAGCTCTCTACATCAATAGTATATGGTGGCCAGTTGTTTGGCAGATTAAGTATTGTTCTCTTTTATTCTATCTCAGTTCTGTACAGCATCTGTTCAACTAAGAAAATGGCTGCAGTAGCTTCCACTGCTGTATTTTAAAGCTTCATGTAGTACTTACTAAGTGTGACACATCTCAAGTAGCTGATGATAAAAAATACAGGTGAAGTTTTAGTGAAATTAAATATATTCTATTTTGAATGCAAAAGCTTAACTCTTCAGTATGCAAACTAATGTTTATTTCATACAAGCATTTTGGGGGGTTAATTATGCATAATTTAAGGCTCTTCTGTCATATGGAGGAGCATTCTACCCCTCTAGCCAAAGTATAATTTGTAGACTAACAAAGTGTGCTGTATGAAGACATCATTTTCAACCCGCTTTCTTTTACAACATTTTAAGTGTATTTGTACTGCATTATTTTAATATTTTACAGAGTTGAGTTTTGATTGTAGATTTTTTAAAAATTTTTTTGAGTATGGAAAGCTTGTAAATTAGGCTGCTGCAATTGTGCAGGTTGTTCCATTCAGATTGCAAGCGCAGTTTCCCTCCTAGTGATTTGCTGTCATTCTGTTTCGCTCCAAAGCATTGCAGGTAGAAAAAAAAAATCAGCAAAAGGGGCTGCATTTGACTTGAATGAGAGGGTGATGAGGGAAGCCTGGTAGGTTTCTACACAATGGCCACTGCCAAAGAGGATCGCAGTTAGAATTGCTCTAGAGTTACCCTAGTAAAGTCCTGAGGTCTCCTATCCCAGCCCTTCTTGCATCCTGTAAGGCAGCCTTTCACTTTTGTGGACATAGGACTTCTGCATCCCCTTGCTATCAACTCCCTGTTCCTCCTCCTGACAAAAGATGCCTAGTTTGCTGATCTTCCATCTTGTGTTCTGCCCATCCTTTTTGACCCATATTACAGCCCCTGCCCTTTCTTCTTAAATGTAACACTCTTCCCATCTCAGAGGCCCTCATTCCTCTTTCTAACTCCCAGTATAATTCCCCAGCTCTTCTCATCAATTCAGCTATCCATCTGTCATGCCCCCGTCAGCCCTTCACACCACTCCTTCTCCAGCTCGATGAGATACTGCGGCTTCCATCTTATTTCACTCCCTCACCCCCACTTCATGCTGTCACCCCCTGTTACCATATTACCAAGGACTGCCATGGCCAAAAGAGGCTTTTCTTCTCAGATAGCAATTCACATCTTAAAATATGACCTGGTGGTGCTCATTAGCTTGGGAAAGCACGGAACACTATTCATTAAACGAGAAGCAGCTCTTCTTTTTACAACGGTGATGCAGGTGGGCAGGTTGGAAGTACTGAGAATTGTATTTCTGCCTGTGACCTCCCTTCCCAAAGAAGGTATTAGCTTTGAATTGCCTGAAAGTAGATGGAAAGATGGTAATTTTCCAGCAGTGCAAATAATGGATTTATAGGGAATAAAAACCTCAGAACTAAAGCTAAATTTGTTACTATAAATGTCTGATTTAAATCTGTAACTTGCTCAAGTTTCTATGAATCCTCTTTAATGCTTCTTTCCCTGGGAGGAGGAAGGCACTGGATCGGAGAGAGGAAGTGAAGGAAAAGAGGCTGTAGTGGGAGAGGGTGGCTGCACTTAAGTGAAATGGAAACTTCTAGTACTTCAGTCTCTGCTTTCTCTGAATAAAACCTGACTGTGAGAAATCAGTGAAAAGCGGTGCTGCAGTCTAATGTCGTCTGCTCCCAGGCCTCTGCTGCCTGAGCGCCTGAAAGGAGACATCTGTAGTTGGAACTCTTGTCCAGTTTATTTCATTGACAAAAATATTAGGGTAGCAATTAGGGCCCTGAGATTTCTAATTATAATGCAATTTGTAATATAATTTCAGGAAGATGCATGCAAATAAAATATCATAATTCACAGAAGATAAACGTAAAAGGGGAGCAGATTCCGGTGTGATTTACTTAAAAATGAAATCAGGTTCTTTTCTTGCAATACTCGCAGTTCTAACGCTACCTTATTTTCTTTATGCAATGATTTAGAGGTCGCCTATGTATGAGTTGCTTTGCATTGACATTCTCTCTGCCAGGCTTTAGACAAAAGTGCTCGGCATTTTGCTTTTGTGGATGCAGCAGCCGAGCGGGACTGTAGCAGGGCCCCCACAGTCCAGTTCGCTCGCTCTTCTGAATCCTTAGTTATTTCTCTATTTTACACAATTGGTTCCTACAGGAATCTCCAAATGAGGAAAGAGGTAATCAGCTGTGAAAGATGAATATCAAGCATCTATGCAAAGGGCCATCTATAAACTAGAAAAGCCCTAGGGCATCGAGATATTACTTGTCAATTTTATACTGGTTTTACATGCTTGTTTATTCTTCCAAGCAAAAAAACCCCTAAGAACACTTGTTACCTTAGCAACATGGTTATGTTATCTCCAGACATCTGAACCGGATTCTCAAGACACATACACTGTTGTTCAGGTGAACCTCTATCCCTGTAGGAACTTGATTTATAGTGTCAGCATATTTTATTGTGATTTTTTTTAATGTATGCTTTTAAGCTGCAGTTATCTTGGCCCTGTGGTTGTCTTTACAAGATTTAATTCTTATCAATCAGGTTCATAAACTGATTGAGGAATTTTTATTAAATTACCGGTGGCATGCCTTAATTAAAAAACATTTTGCAAACATCTGTATGTGATACAAAGAAACTAGTGTGCCTTTGTTTAAGAAAAAGACTTGCTATTTTGTCTATCAAATAGTGGATAATAGGCTGAGGACAGAATTTAAAGCCAAAAGCTAATAAATAGTTTTGGTTGAAGGGTAAAGTACTGTACTGAATTAGAAAATGTCTAAAACAGAAACCAAAATGTAGAAATAAATGGCCAATTTTCAGCGTGGCAAAAGGTTAACGCTGTTGTCAAGAGACCTAAAGTATATACTAGAAACAGGATTGCATAATATGTTTCCTACTCATCTGAACACAGTGAGGTATCAGTCTGCAGAAAGCAGCTTTCCTTGCAGTGCTGCTGAAGACTGATAGGTCTCGCTGGAATTTTTTACAGACTTGGTGAATAAGTGGACAGTGACTTCCAGTTCTGATTAATTAAACATATATCGGGTGGTGGAAAACCAGGTCAGCTCCATCACACCTGCTTCTGGGGCTTGACTGTAATGCCTTGGAGAAAAGATTAGGTATCTAGTGAGGAAGTGACCAACGTGCTGTGGTCCTTCTTTAAGTAAGCCTAATATATATGAGCGTTTAAATAATCAGAACCACTGAAAAAATGTTATACAGTAGCCCTTTCACTGTTAAAATCTCTATTGCTTGCAATTTATTTTAAAAAAAATAATAGAAGTTACGTAGAAGGAAAATTATTAGGGATAGGGGAAACCTTCAAAAGGAGGGAGACAGGGTGGAAATGGTATTTTAAAGTTAGATAATTACCTCAGAACAGAGGAGACTTATGTAGAAATTACTGAATAGCAGAATGAAGTATATCATGCATTTCTGTTTCCTCTCAATTTCAAGAGAAATTTTAAAGAAATTAGAAAGAACACTAAACATTTAAGGAAAGAAGGTAAACACTAGATTCCAAAACCTGGGTTCAGTGAGAAATCTCAAGACTCAAGGTTCCAGAGCGAATTAGCACTATAGATGAACAATAAGACAGCAATTACAGTGGAGAAACATTTCTTTAAAGGATATACAAGTCTGTAAGTTTTAACTTTAAACCAAATCATTGGCTCCCTGAGGTGCTAAATAATTTCCTCTCTGCAGGTTATTCAGTCCAGGCAGAGTTTCTTTCGAGTTAAACTGAAGCTAGATTCACTGGAGATAGAATGGATTACTGCTCTGACGAGAGTAACAATCTCTATTTTAATATGGAAATGATGATTTATGTCACATGACAAGTGTGACAATGGAACCGTGGTCTTCAGGGCTGAGTTTACTAACGCTCTTGCATTGAAACTATCATTTACTTCATTTCAGAAAAAGTAATGGGATGAACCAAAGAGAAGATTCTTGTTGCTGACTTCTCTTTTCCATTGATGAATGAAAGCATAACGGTGTGCAAAAGAATCGCTCTGCAATAAACCAAGCTCTGCAGTTACGATGTCTCCTCTGCTTAACAATGAGCAGGATAATGTGGTGTAGGTAGCTCCCCTTTCCCTCTGAAGAGATCATACCTTACATTGGCTACAGGTAAGAGCTTAAAGATAGGCAGTTACAGTGCACTACCTGGTGTGTTGTAAATTCTTAGCCTGCTAATACTCCTCAAAAAATCCGTGTATCTCAAGTCAAGAGGCACGTGTCAAATATGCTCGTGTTAACCATAACATTGAGTTTTATGGAGTAAAAGTTCATCTGCATGACAAATTTGAAAATATACGCCGTACCTGTCTAATACCCATGTATTTTTCTCTGCTGTCTAATACCAAATGCAATTTATGTATTACTTAAGTGCAATTAAGTATACGTTTAACTAAGGAGTCTGCAGGATTCCAGGCAGCTTGTGGCAGTTGTCAACACAGATGATAAACAATCCCACCTCCCACTGCAATAGACGAAAGCTCTAAAAAACAAATTGGAGTTATTTGTCAAAACATTCACATAGCAATGGTTATTTGCCTACATGAAGCCAGGCTTTTTGACTGCTATAGAATGAAAAACGACAGAAAAAATACATATAACTTAATATATATTCTTCAATATTTTCCTCTCTGTGTTTTTGCACTGTGTGGGGATATAGGCTGTACCAGAAAGGGAATAATATGTATTTCTCAAAAATGCTCTGGTATTTATCTATTACGTTTTGCTTTTCAACAGCAAGAGTTAAATGCAGTGTGCCACTGGAGCCCTTTTATAGCTCCTTCATTTATTTCACATAAATGTGGGATAAATGGAGTGAGTAAACAATCAAACACTGTTTTCCTTTGACGTGGCATTTCCTATAGCTCTGGAACATTATAGCGAACATATGCTTTTATGCAGTGGTAATGGCATAAAAGTTGTGTTTGATTGCCTGTGCCCTTCACAAATCACAAAAACTTATTTCGTACCACTCCATGCTATCAAAAAATGCAGCCATGCAGCACTGAAAATAACACAATTTGATATGAATTGGGGCAGCATGCCTAAAATGTTCACACCGAGAAGCTTAACTGCTGCTACTTGCATCACCCGAACCTGTTGATTAGAAGGGAAATTTGAAGAACGAGTAAACTTTGAAGGCCACAAAGATTTCTGAATATTGCTTGATATCAACAATCAAACTAAACAACAAAATATGATGCTATTTTCCATCATTTTCTTACTATAATAGTACTAGGAATGTTTTCTTGTTCTGGCAAAATCATCGGTGAGTGTAATGTAGAGAGTGCTGGCATAGCAGAAGAGTGGCCTTTTATAGCTGCGTGTCTTTTAAGAGAGTCTGCTGAATAGATAGTAAATTTGGGAAATAAATATAGTAGTGCTCTTCCCTTCAACACCTTTCACTCACAGGAAATTTCAAAATGTTTTATCCCCTCTAAATATCCATCAGCTCTGAATTTGTCATTGCTTCTTTTCTATCACACAAGCCATCCCTTGCATAAGCTTTTGTACTCTGAGTTTGAATGTATAAAAAGCAGAATGCTAAATTCAGAAAGTGCAACTATTGTTCATCTGCCGTTGTCGTTTCTCTGAAAATAAAGCAGTATAACCGTTGATGATCTACAGCAGCACATAATGTGCCTCTGACCTGACCTGACTCAGTGACTAGAAATTAGGAAATCATGGCTCATTCTGCTCAATGTTCTTGTTACATTAATGCTCTTTAATATTTATATAAGATGTCATTAAATGGTTCTTTTGCACTCTGCATTTCATGTCACTTGTGCCTGCAGTTGTAGGTGGTCCTGAGTCTCTGTTTTTAAGCACGGGACAGTACTGACATCAGACACTGATAGCTTTCATTACAGAATTTTGCATACCATCCTGTTTGCTGTTATCTTGAGAAATACTGTGATGGATATTTAACAAGAACTTGGAAGCTACCGTGAGGTGAAGACACCTGGTGTGCTCTTCCTTCTGGCTTGGTTCAGCAGTGTGGACAGCTATGATTTGGATCCGGCCCAGCATCCTGGTACTCAGCAGTCACTACTACATAGATCATGATGCTTTGGTCAAGCCCCAGAAATGATGCAGGCATCCTTCCCTGGGACTGCAGCCACAGCACGGTGAATTGGGAACCATTTTCTTTCCAACTGAATTTGGAAAAGGGCATTCTTGGCTTGTACTGAAATTTGAGTGTGCAAATGAAAAGATGCACGGAGTAGCCCTCTACTGTTGGCCACCGCTGTACAAGCTGATGATAGATGCCCTGTATAGAAGGCAGTTATATTTTATATGCCGTATGTGCTGCTGACAGACAGCTGTGATGTGTATAGGTATTTTTAACTGATACCGAGTACATCATTTTTAAAGTGGTCATTAAGTTTGAAGAAGAAAAAAAACCCCACTCTTTCATATCTAAAATGATAGAAACTTCAGTTACAATCTTCACTGCATAAATTAAGTGTTCTGAGAGATAAAATACATTTTTTGTTGTCCATAACACGTTTTCCATTAGTAGTATGGCAATGTGAGAAATGCATTTGAGGCAAAAGAAATATCACATCTTGGCAATGTGGCTTAAGTAGATTTCCCATTCGTTGAAGGAATAAATGAAGCCAGTATAATGTGTTACTGAAAGTGTTGTTTCAACTGCTACTCTATTACATTGTGATATCCTCCCCAGGTAATAGTCCATCACTGGTACTCACCATCAAATCCAGTTTCCAGCTGGGATGTTGTACCTGCTACATGCTTTTAAATGTGGTCCTGGGTTTTGAGTTGTATTTCTCTTTTCTATGTAAAAACATTACCAGACTATGCAACTCAGAAGCAGTCATTAATCTCACAGCTAGTGACAGGTAATGGTCGTGTAGCACAGCAAAGGTAACAATGACAAAATGGTGTGCAAATATTTTAAAATGGGGGGGGTGTGGTGTGTGTTAAATATAAAGAATAAAACTAAATTTAATTGTGAGTGAGGACATTACAGATTTTTCTCCTGTCCAGTAGGCATTGCAGATGCTGAGTTCAGTGGAACTTCCTCAGTTCTTATATTTCTTTAGTGTTTCTGGGAAAGTTTTATTTAATCAAAAAGACTCCAAAAGGAATTGTCTTTGGATCTTTCTTTCAGAATGTTGACACTGCTCATACTGTAAATGATAATGCTGAAGAATAAACAGGGTCAATAGGAAATTCCATGATCTTTGCAGGAACAGCAACAATGAAAGTGCACTTTTCACTTTTGTCTAAATAGTAAATTGGCCAATTTTAGCTGCTTATGTTTCACAGATCTTGTCATCTCAAAATTAATTTCCAAAATATTTTCTGCAAAAAGAGTTGTTATGCTGGAATCCCACCCCCCTGTTACTGTGCCGGATCGTGTTGAGCTCATTACAAGTTTTGTAGAGATGATTTGGGGTTATGCTCTGTTTGACGTTCTGTACAGCTGGAGTTCTGCAGGGCCATCCAAGGTGATCTGAGGGCTGTGGGAATATTCCTGCTGATTAAAACTGGGACTAGACCTTCAGGAGGGCTGGAGGACAGTGCACATCTCTATATATGGAAGGGAGGGGACAAAGCACAATGGACCACTCATTTAATTCCATAAAGAAACGGGTGCTGAGGAGGTAGCTCCAGTGTCATTGCAGCATCCATGAGAAGCGCATGGCTGCCATTCCTGGAGTGTAGTTACTGCCTAATTTGTGTGGGGACTGATTTTGTCCTGACTGTAGAGATATGGAACTTACTATGACTTAACTGAAAGCATCATTCCCCCTGACACTCCCAGGGTGCATATAAATCGTTCCAGTTTATTTTTAAGAATAAAGAACTGTAAAATGAGTGTGATTGAACTTCCAACCTCCAAAGAGGTTCTTTGTAACTCATTTCTTTTCTTAAAATCTGAATACTTTGTTATAGCACAAAAGCTTTCAACTTTGTTCCTTGAAGACAGAGTATTTTATCAAGTGGTATGTCTTTTATACGTTTTGAAATAAGTTAGCCTTGCTTGCAATACTAATGGGCATCCGTCTCACGGGGGATCTTCGTTACTTTGTAGAGAGGCATTTGCAATGAGCTGAAAGAGGGAAGGCCTTTCCCTTGGCTAAAATAGAAGGTCTGTTCTTCATTTTCAGCATTCAGTCAGAACACTAACAGCTCCTTAGAGGAGACAGCATCCAGTGTAATGCACATTTTTACTATAAAATAATACTTTATCCATCTCTCATCACTATTTGTTTCTTATAGTGCTGGTCATCCATACATTTGGAAGTCTCTTATGAGGTTGTTCAAACAATTATTTCTACTTTACAGAAGCAGGACAGGAAGGGGAGTGGCTTAGTAATTGTCACGCTGCAAGTGTGCCACTCCTTAAATGTCATCACAAGGAGACCCATTCAGATTTCATGTCACCAACTACTGATAAAAGCTTTGGAAAATGTGTCTCTGTTCTGCAGTATTTCATTAGAAATAAACTGTGAACCTTAGCACTGAATGGCTTATCTGGTAACAAGATTCTGCTTCAGCTGGTCATTAAAGTCCAAACTTGAACAACCTCGAACTGAAAAACATCCACTGTCTGATTGCTGCGATAATCTACATATTTGTGCAATAATTGTTTTAAAGGCGGAACTAGAAGCTCACCAACAGTTGGTACCAGGTATAGTAGCTGAAATACAAACCTGAAAATAAGTTATTAAGGAAAAAAAAACAAAACAAAAACAAACAAGTGGCATATTCTGCTTTTAGTAGCTAGTAAAATATCTGTTCACACATATTCAGAAGTCTAAAGGTTGTGAAAATACATCTCCACCTTTCCCTAACGTAAGGACAGACAGGAAAGAATCCTCCTTGAATTATCTTCTGTAGTTTTAAAACTCCCATCCTTGACTACCACTTGATACTTAAAAGATGTAAAATATACTTGATCATTAGGGCTACAGTAATCTCTTCAGTACCTGTCAGGTGAAGGCAGCTGTAGAAACTCCAGCACTTGAGTCTGAGTTGTGTGCTGGGCATGGAGGTTGAGCGAAAGCTCCTGCTTTTCCCTCATGTCACCTGGGGAAAGAAATGGTCATTAGTGACCTAATGGGATTCTCTGATCTCTTGTTCACTTTGCAAAGTTATTATTGTAGAGGTAGCTTTTCTAGGCTGTCTGGAGACACTGTGTCTCTTCAGTGCTGGCTGGCTGGCACTACTGAGGCTGGGAAATGGCAGAGGAACCACATAAATTCGATACTTTCTTGGATACGATTTCATAGCAGTTAATTGTTAGCTATTCAAAAAACTGAGAAGAGTCAAGATTTGGCCACCACTGGAAAATATTGTATCTCTGCTCTGAGGGAGATTGCACATGTCTGTGTGTGCATGAATATTCATAAACATGCATATATATGTATGTCTATATATATGTGAACGTGTGAGTTAAGATGAGACATGAAAGCTCAGTGAGGCTGCTGGTCAAAATGGCCATTCCTCATTCAGGCTGAAAATCAGGATACACTACTGACAGTCAGCAGAACAGTGGGAACCACCAGGTCTGATTTTTAGACTAGAGTATAAGTTGAGCCATAGAGACCAAGAAAGTTTGGGAATTGAATGCAAAAATTGGTGTCAAGGAGCCTGTACTAAAAACTTTAAGCAAAGGAAAAGCGAAATATAGAAAGTAGTAGTAAGGAAGCATTGCAGCAAAGCCTGGAAATTGTAATATGACCTTGAAAACTACATGACGAGAGAGGTCCTTTGGTATATGTGCCAGGTGGAACGAGGCAAGGAACTGGCACCAAACAGAAGGTTTCTAATTTAATGCTAATCATGTCCAATAGATGCCCAAATCAGGACACCAGTTTCTTCTTTTAACAGAAACAACCTAAAAGATGATGAAAAAAAAGCATTCAAACCCATCCATATAGTGATAGAACATGTTAATTTGAATCCTTGTGTTTAAGCCAACTTTTAGTTTAGCTGCTGTTGCCTGAGTGGAAGAGGGAAAGGACAGTGAAGAAGTTCAGTGAGAAGAATTACGATGAGCACTCTATGAAGTAAGTGTCCACAGTGTAAGGAGACCTTTAGTTACTTGAGTCTTGAAATCGTTTCAGACAGTTGATTCATAGAGTCTGTGTGCTACGTACAATCAGGGTCAACTACATGGTGTCTACAAGCTTTTAGCTTATATACTGAGAAGCTGCTAAAGCTGGAAAAAGAAGTCTGTAAGGCTTTTTGTTAATACTCTTTCTGTACCAAGCAGTAGCCTTAAACAACAGAAGAGTTTATCAAGTGATCACTTTGTAAAATTGGATCAGAGCTTAAATTAAAATGTGCACTTTCACTTTCATTTGGCCTCTGGTAGAGGAATTAAATTTTTTTTTTTTTACCTAAAGCATTTAATTGAAAGTCCTTGAATTTAAGTATTAGAGGCAGTAGAGATATTTCTCTTACGAGCTGACGTGCAGCACTGCTTTAGTGATGGGACCCGATAGCTTCTAGTTTTACCTTCGGGCACTGACTTTTACTGCTCTCCACAAGGCCTCAGCTTTCACTCTCCCAGGACTGTAAGTCTGATTTCTGCTAGAAGGAATGTTAGTTATTTTCTAATTAACAAAGTTGTTTTTTGTATTAAGCTGGCAAACTATATGCCTGGAGGTTCTAAACTGGCCTACCAATTTGTTGCTGCAGTGTGAAATATTTCTGGATCCAATACCTCCTTATTTAATGAGATGTAGGAAAGGCCTTTGCTGTGCATGTACCTAAAGAAATGATTGACACGAGTATGAAAAATATAGATATTAAGCACATAAAACCATAGATCTGAGTCTCTAAATTTATTTTAGACTGCAGAGTTGAACCACAGAATTTCAGAGTAAGTTCTGAATTACAGTTCCCGTAACAGTTTCCATGTTCTGGATGTTCTGGCTTTGAGAAAGAGCAGAGGATTTTGTTGTACTGAATCAGGCCATGGATGTAGCTCTTCTGTCATCGTCCTCTCAAGCGTAAGTCATGGTGCTTTCAGTTTATATTTCTGCCTTTTCTCCTTGGACTGTGTTGTAGATTTACAAAGAAGCTCTGCCCAGTTACCCTAGGACCTTAATAATGTTAACTGCTGTGTGACTGTTATTGATCAGCAGCACATGTAACAGTTGCATAAATACAGATAATTGAGAAAATTTCATTTAATTAGTGAATACTAATGGGCATACCCTGTACTGAGAAGATAATTTAATATAAAAGAAATTAGGGCAATCAATTTCTTTCTCACCAGTCGTGTGCTATTTGCCATGCCTCTTGAAATTGTTCTTTCTTCTCAGAGATGCAAAATTCCAGCGTTTTATTTCTACATGTTTCTATTTCTCAGTTCTAATCAGTGCTTGATTCTTCTTTTAATCTTTTTGGCCTATGATAATTGGTCATTAAAACAGGCATTTATAAGTTTGTAGAAGATCCTGGGCATGACTAAAATAATGTGCTTTGTGGAAGAAATTGTTGGTGTCTTTTACAATTTCAGTTGCTATGTCACTTTAATCTGAAGAACTTTCTTTTAATGAGCTATGACAAAAAGCATTCATCTCTGTAGTAATTATTATAGGAATAACCTGTAATGATGACAAATAAAGCAATTATAACACTGGTAATTCTGAATATATAACCAAGCATACCTATAGAGTAGTACAGGTTTATTAAAAATTAAATCCTGCTTTGTAAGCGATTTTAGTTATGCAACCGGTTATTAATAGTATTTATATTTAGATTATGATACATATTTCTTTAGAATTTGAATTATTTTACTAGGCTGCAAGCATTTAGGAGAAATGTACGTGAACTTTTAATGCTATGGCAGGTAATGCAGGATTTGTCCGAGTATTATAAACTGTATGACTTGAGCATCAAAAATACATTACGAATGTTGAATTAACACCCAACTTTTTGAACATTTGCATAGCATAGTCTTATTCTGACAAAAAAAAATGCCTGTCATTGCAGATTTAGAATAAAAACCCTCAGTGTTCTCAGGCACAGCAAAACATCAGCTTTTCATTCACAGCTTTCAATTAGAAATTGGACAGGAGTTTGAATTCCTGGCTTACCATGGGAAAGCTGTAACATTCAGGAGGGGGAGGGGTTATTCAAATCGTTTGCTTCCCAAGAGGTGAAGATCAGGTGTTTGCATTATCCAAATACAACCTGTTTTGAGGAAAATGCTGTTTCAATACTCAGACTGTTGGAGCACTTGTGACTCGTAGGTAACAGGACTATCATAACACACAAGTGCTGGGGCTGATAATGTGGGTCACATCCCAGGTCTGGCAACCTTGGGCCCCCCTGTCCCCAGCAGCATCTGAGGGCAGGTGACAGGGAGCAAGAAAACAAGGACACAGTATACTTTTGAAATGCAATAGCTATTTCTATATCTCCGTGCCTGTTGCTGGGGAGGACAGGGCATTCAGCTAGTAACTGACGGATGAAGGATTCTAGACTTCTGCATTCTGTGTTTGGCTTTTCAAATATGAAGTTCTCAAAATGTCAAATAGAAAGTAATGATTCATTAGCCCATCTTCTGGCCTTCAGGTCTATGTTCTATCAAGTCTTTGGTAACTTTTCTTAGTACATATCCATTATCTTCCTGTTAAACTCTCTCTTGAGTTTTGATGTGGCTTATCTGCTGCACCAACTGTCTCTTCCCTTTACCCTTCTTCCTGAAAATGCTTTAAGTTACACCTATATGCCTGAGTAAGCATGTAGATGGCTTGGTGGGTTTTCGCTACCCAGAGTTCAGGGTTGTATTTCTGTATTGGGCAATTTTTCCATTGGTTTTACATGTGCTTCACGTGTGATGCAGCTGAATTTAAGAGAAAACCTTTAAGAGCAACAAAAGGGGTTTCGTGTGCATTTGATAAAATTGTCTCAAACTCTTTACACAGTTTTTGTAGTAATTGCCTAGCAAATCAACATTCGAATGTTCCCTTTCATCATCTACCAGGGAAAAAGGAAGTATTTTTATAGAAAGTCATAGGGAAAAGAACATATTTTGGGAAAATTTAGGGATATTAGGTCTGTGGAAATAAGCTTCAGCTAAACTCCTTTAGAGATTTTTCTGTGGCACAGCTTGAACTCAGTAGGAGTGAACTGTGTTTGGGAAGTGATACAGGTTTTAATGGCTAATCCTGTATTCAAATATGCCCAAAGATTTTTTTTTTCTTAACAGTTCAACCCTTCTCTACTTTTAATTAGTTTTATGATGAAAAACAGAAACAAAAACTGTTGCTACAGCAGAAATTCCACTTTTATGCTTGAATGACCAGCTATAATGATTCTGCAAACTAAAATTACGTACACTTCCTTTTTATTACTCTAACTACAGCACATATGCTACTTTGCAGCTACGTCAAGTTCTTTCATTTTGTATTTCTTTATTCAAAGAAGGCATTGCATTTTTAGTTGTAACAATCAGGGTTTTTTTTCCCAGTGCACTATTCTGTTTGAAAATATTTTGATGTTCTATTTTGATGTTCTCAGTGATTTCACAGAAATCTTTGCTTTTTTTTCCCTACCTCCACTTATTTTTATATCATGTCTACTGCAGCTATTGATTAGATAAATGGGGAAAATTTGATACCTAATCCTCAAAGCACTATGACTTTTCCACAGTATTTAAAAAAACCCCTTGGCTTTGTCATGACCTTTCACCTTAGGTTGTTTACATAATACAAACACATCTTAACTGCATGGGAGATAATTATTCTGCCTTCATTAGAATCTGTTGGGTCATAAATATGCTAGTGAATTAATTACTAGAAAATTCAAAATACTCTTAGAAAAAAGGGTATACCATATGAGAATTGTTTTATAGCAAACCTCCTCTCCCCAATTTTAAATGAAAAAGAGATTGAGAATGTCTGTGGCTCAGCTCTGGTTGGTACAGCTATATCCTGCCCTGATCCCTTGAAAACCCTTAAAGTGAAAATAGCCCCAAAAAGAACCTGAGCCTGAGAAGAAAAGCTCTAGGATGTAGCCCAAATATGGCATAAAAATTAACAAATTGGTTGGGAACAGTGGTTGAGCTCAGCTTCTGCCACTTAGATTTCTGCTGGATGTGCAGTAAAAAGATAGGCAGAATTACTACTTCACAGATCACAGTGTTCCAGCAAAATAGGTGTCTACAAACCAGCAGATTTATCAGCTTATTCTAAATAATTCCATCTAGGTCTGAAATCAGAGCAAGCTTACGATACCAGTTAACAGTACTAAACTAAGCTACAAAATAATGTGGACAGCTAATTTGGATTTCACTTTCAGAATCATCTTCATTTCAGTGCAAATCTGGGAACAAAAAATGCTTGACAAAGAAAGAGCAGGAAAAGCAAGAAAGAGTGTGCCTTTCTCTGTTAGCTCAGTTGGATCAAATTTATCAGGTGTTACTTTGCAGCGTTGCAATCAGTGTCCCACCATCAAATGAGAATGGATCCCGTTCCTAAGCCTTCTTCAATGATGCCTTATTATAGAGAAGCTGATGGTGTTAATGACTCCATCGTTTTGTGCCT